>JAHWFO010103553.1:1232614-1332990 GCA_023313115.1 Rhysida immarginata
TTTCTATCGAACGACTGTGTTGATTAACAACCGCCGGGGGGGGGGGGGTCTGCGTGTGACGGCCGTTTATCTTAAGGATATAAAGCGGCATTTCTCAGCTGGGGTTCCACGTAATCCCGGAGCAAAAGAACTTCATTTTGATAAGGGCTTGCTTCTTCATTGAGATTTATGATTATCCACTTGGAATGAGATTAATTATCGCTGTTTGGGATGCATTGGAAATTGGAGTGCTTCAAGGAAGCCCCACAAGATGTTTCGTTGCGATCAGGGGCAACCACAGTGGGATGTAAAAGACATCTGTGGGATAAAGGAAAACTAATTTTTATATTGATTTTATTTTAAACAACACTTCTATATTTTAAATGGTCTTATAAAATAAAAAAGGAGTTGGAGTGAAGACGGAAAAGAATCGTGAACTTTGCAATATAGTCGATAGATGGCAGCAGGTTAAAATAAATCTAAAAATTTCCTTACATACACGCACAAACACATATAAACGGAGAGAAAAAGCGAGAGAGAGAGAGAGAGAGAAGGATTTGGTGGAAAGAGATACACTGTAAGCGTATTTCGAAAATGTTTGGTGGAAAGAGATAGCGGGAAAAAAAAAAGCGGGGAGAGTGTTATAATCTGAGATTCGATCTCAAAGTTGAGTGCCAGAGGAAGATGATGCGATTAGAGCGCAGTTTGCGAAATTGGAAACAGTTTGTCAATTTATTGCGCTCGTTTATTTAGAAGAAAGAAAAAGTTGTTGCCATGTGCGAGCGACACAAATTGAAACCGTAAAAGGAGATTTCCCTTTTACCAGATTAGCTTGATTAGCGGAATTTTGTTGAGCTCGTTTCATAACGTCACCAGAAGCGAATTTATAGTTGTTTTTTTTTTGCTCTTTCTTTGCCCCCCCCCCCCCTCGTTCTTTGTTTTTCTTCTGTCGAAGCCTCCAACTACAATTTTAAATGAAACTGTCGTCATCGGAAACCAGGCTGTTCTCGTCGAACGTCGATTGTACAAAGCGCTGACGGGATTTAAGGACGGGCGTTGTCGTTCCTATCGAAACTTTAGTGCCCAAAAAAAAAAAAAAAAAAAAATGAAAAGCCATGTTATCATTTCGTCCTTCATCATTTTTAATGCCCTTTTATTGTTACGGTTTATTTTTACGACGGCATCTTGTTTTGTGAAGGAGAAGGGCTTTCGAGCGTTGTTTGATTATGCCTTCAAGTTAGCAACGAACGTCCCTGCGATATTTTAATAGCTGACAAAATGACCCGCGTAAAATTGCTTAAGATTTGTCATTAAGGAGAACAAATCGGATTAAGTTGTTGACAAGACTGGCATTGATGAGCCATTATAGTCGCTTAATAGCTGACTTTCATTTTCATCTTTCCTTACCCCCCTCCCCCTCCTTCCCTTTATTCATAGAAGAAGACCCATCTTCATTGAGCCTTGTTTATTTCTCAATGCTACCATCTCGTGTTATTATGATTAATATGATACAATAGAAAACTGTAAACAAATGAGTCCGTCTTTCTAATTTGTTATTTAGTAAAAACGCTAGCGTAGAACCATCTGCGTGACAGGACGGATCTTATTTATGGGCGCAGGAAATTGAAGTGGATTGGAAGCTTCAATCAAGGAGCAAATTTGTGGCCCTATTGGACGCGAGTAATTGGATAACCCGATCGCTCTGAAATTACAGATTTCGATTCCCGATGACATTTATGAGCCGGATATTTACATAGAGGGAACAGGGGTGGAGAATTATGAAGCCTCTCAGTGCAGTGGCCTTGTGGTTACACACTACCATTCATTTAGAGTGGTGTAACAATGTTGTTATTTGGGACGTGTTGATAAATCGAGTCTTTTGCTATTTAGCGGACGCCGTTGTCGGTTGGTTGGGTGGACAATGGTATTTGGCAGTTCTCATGACTCGGGGCCATAAAACGAAGAGACCTATGAGAAGCACGAGGTTGCTCACAGAAGGGAGACCTTCCAAAGATGACCTAGTCCAAAGGATCGCCCATTCATTACGTGGCCTTTATTGAAGGATTGCTGTCGGTAAAGAAACTGGAGGTGCAAAAAAGCGGGCCCTCCTGTAACACCATGCTTTGGCCTCTGAATGTTTCACGAAGGCGGTTTGAGTTCCATTCCTGTCCTCACGTGTGGTCAGTATGTAAGAGCTCGATCGGACCTTATCGTGCGAAGTATCCAGGTAAGAATATTTTCCATGAAAAGAATAAATTGTTCCAATGATAATTGTTTCGCATAGAAGGCGATTTGGTCGCGCAGGTAGAAAGAGCCGAGTCCACAAGATCAATAGCCGTCGAGTCTTTGTTCAGAGACAGGCAGTCGGTAGGTCGGGTGTCTTGCTGTTTTTCAAATTCCTCGAGCGCTTTATTTACCCAAGCCACTGCAATTTTAATGAGCTCACTCGAGAAGGCTCGAAACGACTGTTGAAGAGGGTGCCCCCCCCCCCCCGCACCTTCTCCGATGCAAAACGAGCGCTTATATTGTGCTTCGGATAAATAAATGAAATAAACGCGTTTACAAGGAGCCATAATTTAAGATACCCTTTTTAAACTATTTATTTTTAATTTGTGTTTTTATCTTGACATGTTGTCTTTTATCTCGCCGAAAGAAAGAGAAGGGTTTTATGGGATGTCGTTATCCTCGGGTGACCGTTTGCTCACACAGTCGACGGAGCGAAGACATCTCCATTTATTTGTTCGAAGGGAAGCGAAAGGAACGAAACGGTGACAGCCTTAGCTTAAACTGCACACGCCCACCTTATAGCCTATCTAGCCTGCTTTTCCAGAGGAGAAAAAGGAAGCAATTGTCTGATTGAAGACAGGAACGAAAAACGTGCAACATACAAGATGAGTGTGGGGATTAAAAAAATACAACCCATCCATCCATACCCATAACTCCTCAAACGGAACGAGCAGGTTGCTTCTCTCATTGATTGATATGGCGTGAAAAACGGTCGTAAAAAAAGGAAACTCGTATTGTATAAGGAGGCTTGCTTTTATAATGGCGTCGCTCACGCATAGGTTCCGCGGCCGTAAGACCGGTGGCCGTTGCGTGCTGACGTTTTGTTTTTTTTTCACGCGAATTATCGAGCACGTTTGAATGCGTTGCAAAAACCATCCAGAAGAGGAAGCGGCTATCGTTTATCGAGTGACGTTTGAGCATCAAATCGCGTTTCTAGCTTCGATAGGTGTTCGCCGTCATTTAAAACATACCTCTTGCTATATTTCGTCCTAGGCTTTATTGTGATTACTTTGTATGTTTTTGTCTAGGGATCTTCATCCAGCTGTAAGGCATATACAGAAGATGTTTCGAAACTGCTTCATTCCTGTTCTCTTCAAAACGAGGACTAATTGAGATGCACGTCATATATGCAGGTCCAAATGCTATTTTCCCACGTAGTCACCGTCCTTTGATGACTTGCGCTCTTCACATCTTATGACAGCTTCTATAGACTAGTAAGGAAAAACAAGTTCTGGTTTGTGCCGATGCTAGAATGCACCGCTTCTGTCACCTTTAGGAGCACACGTTCTGGACGTATCGTGGGGGGGATGGTGGACGATGACACTTTAGAATCTCAAATGGTGAAAGGGCAGGGGTTTGGTCTTCTTGAAATCTTTTTACTACCTAATTTCCTTTCGCTCCTAAGCTTCCAACATACTATTGCACCATTCTTCGTTGAATCTTCCTCATTTTCATTCCCATTGCAGCCATGATTCTCGCACGTGTATTGCACCTACCAGATACTGTGCTACAGATGGCACTACAGGCTACAGTCGTTTTACGCATTAATATCCAGTTTATATAATTGAATCTCCTTAAATTTGGCAAGGTGCGGCACGGTGTCCCAAAACTCCGATCTCGTAGGGAATATTGAAATGTTGCAGATGTAGAATGCCCATAGTTAAATAAGTATAACTTTTGTTTCAGATAGGAGCAATGGAATAACTGAATAAATTGTGTTATGCAGGGGCATTCATCTATGTGCATTCTCAGTCTGCAACACTTTAATATTCCCTTTGAGGCCGGACGTTTGGGACACTCTGTATAACAAAACGTATTATGCAAAAATTTTTATTGACGCGATCACAATATAATTTGTCTCCTCTTTCAGCAAATGTAGTCATCAGGATTGATTTGAATAAATATTTTTCCATGTTTTCTAAGCCTGTTTGATTATTCAAACTATCCGTTCTCGACAAATCGTATGACATGCCCGTCGCTTTATGGCTCGGGAGTTGGGCGTTCATTGAAGAGCGATGGCGATTTGGGGGCTTCGTCGTTTTGCAGCCTCCGACATTTGTTGATTTCCTAGATAGTCACCAACTCCTGGAAAGGAGAGAGAACTGGGAGATGACGGGGGGAAGGGGGATTGGCCGCAGAAATCTGAATTTTTAGACCCAAACAATTTTCGTTTTGATTCGAATGGGCCTGCGATCGGTCCGTGACTACTACTTTGTTATACAATCTGTAGACAGCTGTTGCTCGGTTGCCACCTACATTCTCCCCATTGTCTATTTATTTCGACTGAATCAGCTGACGCAAACGTGTAGATTTACAGGTGGTTTTTTTCGTGTTTTTTTTTATTTTGTTCGTTCATTCCGTCGCAAATCCCGTGTTCCGTGGAAGCAGTAGCTAATTTCATTGTCTTTAAAAATAAAAAGAAAAGCCAAGCCAATCAAATCATTTTCTGTTTCGAAGAAAAAGGAAAATTGTTTTTAAATTCAACTCGATTAGACGTCCCACAGATTCTGCTTCGGTTGTCTGCCTACTGTCTCCAACGAAATGGTTTAAAGAGCAGAGGATGGTTTTGGAAAGAGAGTAATAAAATCAAAAAAGAAGATATGGAGTGGGGATGGGGGAGGGACCAATACTAATGAAGTAAGTAAAAAGTTATCTATCTCTAGACTACTTTATATAAGTTATTTTTTTTTTTTAATATTTTCTAAGAACGACTTAGCCTAAGAACGTCCTTGTAGGCCCGAATGGGATATCAAATGGATTTTAAAGACAATTTAATCTTGAAGATTTGAAGTGTCCTTAAGTCGACCACTCCATTATAAGCTAAGTGCGTCGCTCGTGTATGTATATTACTTTCACTTTATTTTGGTTATCTAAACATGCAACTTGGGATTCACCCTCAGTTCATATGTATTTGCGTGCTCTGAGTCTAGTTACCGTATTTATCGAATACATGCCGAGGTTTTTTCAGAAATCTGATAGAAAAAAGTGATCTGTTTAAATTTACATAGGACAGAATTTTTTTTGATTGGCGACATTTTGTTCTTTTAGCGAACGGTCTCGCTTTTGTTATACCTTGTATACGAGTCCGAGGCAACGAGAGACAGGCCAGGGCACTCAAGTCGCCTGACCATAATAATCCGAGTAACAATGTAACCATCATTGTTTCTATCTTGGCTTTTAACAATCAGGTGACTTTTCTGCGCCGGGGCCTGTCTTTCACGTTGGCTACGTTGTCACATCATCATAATTCGACCATTGTTGATCATAAAAACATTTTCTTTATGGTTTCAGTACTAAGAGATATGCACAAAAAAGTGTTTTTTTATATATGTATTTTAGTTTAAGAGTTATAAAGACCTTATAAAAAGGCATATATAATGGTTTATGACATATTTGGGCTTCTCAGACCTAAAAGACATATTTTGTTTGCATTTTGTCCTACACCGAGAGGCCTATTGGCTTCTTGTGTTATCGCTGTTGTGAACTAGGATCAACTGGACTAGTTTCCGCCTTCGCCAACAGATAGCGCTACCGTCGCTATTGGTCTCGACTGATCAGAATACTCGTCGCCTGTTGGTCAACATCGCAATGGTGAAGACATACATTATAAGGGGCCGCTTTCGCTTGACAGCATAAAAAATTTGGAAGGACGATTGATTCTTCATAAAGCAGTTGCTATTGTATTGAAGGTTGTGGAAGCAACCTAAACAAGTACTTATCCATGCAAAGCTAAAAAGCTAAAAAAAAAACCCAGGTTGGAGTGGAGTACAATTAATTTCAAAAAATTTATCCAGAGAACAGTGTCATATCCCAGACCAAAACTACACGGCAGAAAAAATTGATGCATTTTCCAAAGCCCCTATTACTTCGTGTGAAGTAGAAAGATCATTTTTACAGTACAAACCGACAGACATTTCTGAACATACAACTCGTTTCATTATTGGAATGAGATTACGTTTGATATGCGTGTTCAGATTATCTATTGTAACATTGAGCGTGGTGTTAATCATAAATTTCATGCGTTTAAATTATTCGCTGAAATGGCACAAAACAGTTGTAATAGTTGATTGAAGTGGATTTTATTTAATTATTCCACCCTGGAATGCAAGATGATAATAACTGCCACTCCTCTTCAACAGTACCACGAACACTGGGTAGTTCTTTGAAACTTGAAGATATGTTATCTGCAAAGGACTTCCTCACAGCTCTATGCTTCCCATTTGATGCGCCAAATCTGTCTGGGCCTAGTATCTCGCTTGGTTGGCATGGATTCCGAGAACCGCCAAGTGCAGACAACAAGGTGGTGATCAGTTAACAGTGCTGCCTCTTTCCTCCAACACTGATCGGAATAAGTCAGCTGACACGATTACAAAATCAATCGGTCACCTCTGGTCCATTACATCCCTGTATCAGTATACTTATGGACATCTGTGCTGGAATAACGTCCATTGTTACAACAAAGATCCAACAAGCATCTCCCATTCGCATTTAAATCGGAGTCACCATTCCTCCCAATCACGACTTTCCACATTTGGTCATCAGCCCCTTACATGTGCATTGAAGTCGCCCACCAGGATGACAGAATCTGCACTCTCTCTCCTTCTAAGAGCAGCATCATCTTCATCTAGAAAGAGTGGGTACTCTGTGACTGCATTCGGAGCATATGCAACGAACAGAGAGAAAGAGAGAAACAGTTTTCCTATCTGAAGCCTCAGGAGACACAGTCTTCCACCTAAGGGTGTCCAATCTGCAACTTAATCTGCCGGCCGTGGACTTGAGAGTATTCGAACTCCCGCCTGGGCAGTCATGCTAGGGTCGACACCTGAGTAGAAGAGCTTCCACTCTCCTAAGTCCACAGTTCCCGCACCCGGATGTTTCGTAGAGGTAATACCTATGATATCCATTCGATATCGTTTGGCTTCCTCCACTAACTCAGATTCCTTCCCAGTCATGGAAAATACGTTCCAAGTGTCGATTGACAGCACCTGATCCTGTTGTCGCTTTACCCGTTTCTCCTCTAGGATAAAAGCATGCGCTGACCCCTACCGTTTCCCCAAGCGCATATCGAGTGCACTGCACTTCTCGGAGGCATTGCTCCGAGAAAACAGCCTGGAGACTGTCGACTATTTTTCGAACGGAAGCCTCTGCCTAATTCCCAAATGCGGGTGACCTGTGCCACACATGATGCGGTATGAATTCTCTCATTCGTCGACATCATAAGATATACGTTTGGATATATGTTTGGATGCTCTTTGTCTCACTTCTCAACCATGATCTTTCTGGTAAGGGTGATCCTAAAGTAGCAATGCTACAACCGACATAGCTCACAGAATTCCTGAAGCACCCAAACCCCTGACCCACGGTAAGGGGGCATCTACTTTTTTTAATAACGGATTTCAAATTGTGCGTTCTCAAATAGTACGGCATATCATCGCTTTAGGGCTCGGGAGTTGGGCGTTCAGTGAAGAGTGATGGCGATTTGTGAGCATCGTCGTTTTGCGGCCTCCAATATTTGTTTATTTCCTAGAAAGTCACCAACTTCTGGAAGGGAGAGAGAACTGGGGGTGGGAGGAATAAATAATAGTCCGCAGATATATGAGTTTTAGACCCGAATCGTTTCCGTTTTTGTTCGAATGAGCATGGGGACGGTCGATGACTGTTGCGTTATTACACTTCAGATTTGCAGGTGCTTTTTCCGTGGGATAGAAGACTGCGCTGGACTTAATTTCCTTCCCAAGCATTTGATTGTTCGTGGTGAACTGTCTCTTTAAGTTCTCAGGCATTCATACAGCAGACTGCGCTATACCCATTTTCCCACTCGGTTTAATCCTTACAGCTCCCCAATTGCTGTGATTAACAAACCATCATCTGCCAGACAGCGATCGCTCAGATTCCACCCTCCCACTTTCTACTGCCACAAACGCGAACCCTTTAGTCCTCACGCGTTCGTATACAAGATTGCGCTGGGCTTAGTTTCTGTTCGGGAAATCGCAAATTTATGCACCAAATCTCGAAGTGGTTTATAATATTTTTTTTTATTATTTTTATTCATAGTCTGTAATTAGAATTAAGCAATTCATTGTTGTAGCGCGTGAACCATTGTTGTCGCAAAATTCTTTTTTCGAACGCGCGTGATGTTCTTGGTTGCGAGATGTTGTGTCTGATTGTTGCGCAATCAGTGTTCTGTTTTTTAATTGCGTAGTACATTTCTCTCACCATCTTCTCTCTCCATTGGTCTTGCGACTACATTTCTCCCTTTCTCTCCAGCTTGCGCATCCCACGATGGCCTCTCTCTCTTTGCTAGTGTTTCCTTCTTATTGCTTCAGCCTTAAGATAGTACCTCCGCAATTGCAATTACGAGTTTGTCGACGCGGTCCCCACGTTACATGGGTATCAATGTTGATTTCGACCCGTCGCTCGTTTGTTTGCAGTCTCTCCATGTTTAGGCTTGGCCACGAAGCCTATTTCGTTCGGATGGTACAATCTTTGCTGTCTTTTCTCCATATCTGAATATTTTATCTGCAGAACAATGCGTCTAGGCTGTTAACTGCGCATTGCGAGTCGCCACTCCACTGCGTAATTTATTCATTTTGTACTAATACTAGTGCGAGACACTGTGAGTACTTGAATTCATATTTTCTTTTGTTAGCGTATAATTTTTACTTTTACCATGTTTAACCACAGAATACGTTTTGCGTTCTAGCTTCTTTTACTGTCATTAATAAAATATTTTATTGCTTACTACAAAGTGTGTGTTGACTCATTCCTAGCCATAAATATTCCACTTTAAGATTCCTGCCACGCCTCGTCAGGTTCCTTCCCAAGCATTTGATTGTTCATAGTGAACTGTCTCTCTAGTTCTCAGGCATTCATACAGCAGACTGCGCTATACACATTTTCCCACTTGGCTTCATCCTTACTGCTCCAGAATCGCTGTGATTAACAAACCTTCATCTACCAGACTGCGCTCGGTCAGATTCCTACTTTCCACTTTCTTTATCTTGAAGCGTAAATGCTTTAGTCCTGACGCGTTCATATAAAAGTTTACGCTGGACTTAAGTTCCCTTTCATTCACTGGTTTCGGCATGCTGCAAAATCGCTGTTGTTCAAGCATTCATTTATCAGACTTCGCTGGACCCAGATTATCCCCACCCCCCCAACACCTTTTTCTTTCTGCTGCACAAACTGTTGTTCTGAAGCATTCATCTGCTAGCGTGCGCTGTACCAGATTATTTCCTCCCACTTCCTTTTTCATCTTTCCTAATGTGGACTTTGACCCCCCCCCCCTCTTCTTGACTAGAGTTCGCTTGACTTTTTCATCTTTCTTACTACTCCCCAAAGGCGATGACTCTCAAGCATTTGCTTATAACAACGCGAGGCAAGTTGGATTACCCCAACTTTCTTCTTCCTGTTGCCGTAACCCTGCGCTTCTCAAGCATTCATTTACCTCATTGCGCCTTCCACTCAAAAAGTAACAAAACCTATCTAAACGATTATTGAATATCTAATACGTGTTGTTTATATTGTATATGGAAGCAGTGCCGTTCCTAATTTGTTTGCACGCCGTGGCTGCGCGTTGGCGTTATACGAAAAAGGTAAGAAGTGCGCGTAAATGACTGGGCACGGAGGTGACGATATAATCAGGAACGACACCGTAGAGAAGATACAATAATTTTAACATTTAAAGCAATTTAAATGGTAATTTATAAATTTTTCTGTACGTAGGTGAAAATGCAAGCAGGTGAAGGATTGAAAAACAAGCAGCTGATGCAGGTGAAAAAGAAGACTCAGAATTGGCAGATAAACTTTGATTAATTGCAGATAAATGAGCACTGCTTCACTTTCAAAGAAATTTGGCTGTAGTCCTCAACATAGACTGTACTCGTAATTGTTGGTGAGTTGGTTTTTCTTCTCTTTTTGCGATTTATTATTTTACAGACACACGAGGGGTATCAGAAAGTAACGCCATTTGTTTTTTAAACGGAGGAAATATGGTCGCTATGTAAAAGCTAAAATTGCCAAAAAGAAGGCTATTCCGTCGTCTACAGTGGAAGAAGAGTGAGCTCTTATAAGGTTTCTTTTCGCAAATATAAGAAACCTGTGGAAATTCATGGGGAAATGTAAGAAACCTCGAATTATTTTGCTCGTTAATTCCGTCCCAAATCCCGTGCTTCGTGGAAGTAAAAGTTAATTTCATTTTCTTTAAAACAAGCCCAAGCCAATCCTAGTCTGTTTTGAAGAAAAAGGAAAATTAGTTTTAAATTCAACTCGATAAGCCGTCCCACGGACTCTGTTTTGGTTGTCTGCTTGTTGTTTCCAACAAAATGGTTTAAAGAGCAGCGGATGGTATTGGAAAGAGAGCTCTTTTTATGGTAAGGAGTAATAAAAGAAAAAAAAAAAAGAGAAGACGTGAGCGAGGGAGGGGGGAGGGGGGAGAGAAATCGATAATAAAGAAGTACCAACTCATCTCTGGACTACAGTTTTTTTTGTTTTTTTTTAATCTTTAAGAACGTCCTTCTAGAATGACTTCTAAGCCTCGGTCTTAGAAGTCATTATATAAAAATAGCGAACGAGATATCAAATGGATTTTAAGACAATTTAATCTTGAGGAATTGAAGTTTTCTTAAGTCGACCACCCTTAACTTGCTTAAGTAGCATTTTTGTAAGCTAAATGCATCGCTCGTGTGTGCATGAACATTTCTTTCTTTAGTTTGGTTATCTAAACGTGCAGCTTTGAATTCACCCTCAGGTCGTATCCATTTGCATGCTGTAAATCTAATTATTGTTTCTACGCAGAAAGAAAGAGTGAGAGAAATGCAAAAAATGGCAACTTTTCACGTTGCTTATGAATTTTTTATTAATTTTTCTCCGAGCAAAAAAAAAATAAAATAAATAAATAAAAAATAAAATAAAACAAAGAGAGAGAAAGAAGTAAGTCTTCTTATTTAATCGACTTTCCGGTTTAAACCCCTTCCGGCTCGACTTTTAACCTTTCTACTGGAATTAAGACAAAAAAACAGTTTTAAAATTTTTCTTTTTTTTTTTTTTTGTCGAGAAATTTTATTTATTCTTTTTTATCTCGGGGGTTGTGTTATGAAACAGAACAAACATTAAAGCGGACTATTTTTATAAATCCGTTTCTTAAAACAAAAAAAAAATGGTAGAGTGCATAATTCAATTATCCATTTCTAGTTTAAGTGAAAGATTGGAATTGGGTGGCAGTCGTGGAGGAATGTTGATTTGATGGATTTCAAAGAAATTAAGAAAATTAAAAGATTTCAGGAAGATAGGTAGAATAGGGGAATAGGTGAGATAAGATGTTTCAAGAGGATGAGATAAATATCTTTTTTTTTATTTTTTTAAATTTTTTTTAGGTGGAGGAGGAGGAGGAGGAGGAGGGGGGTATCTGGTTGGTGGTGGTGGGTGGAGTTATTTCTCCCGCGCGAAATGTCTGCAATCTTCGCCGGGTTGATCAATAGGAAGCGAGTTGAAACATAAATTCTCTTCTTTTTCGTCTCCATTTACCCGGGGGAACGGCGAGCCCATGAACTTCAAAAAATTATTGATGATGAAGTGCCGCTGATGGGAATAAAGTGGTGGGGGAGGAATAAAAGGAAACGGTGAGGGATAAAGTCACCAAGAAAGAGGAAAGAAGAAAAGGGAAGAGGTTGAATGAAAATATATAAAAAAGAAAAAAAGGTAGAATAAGGTAGCCATAGAAATTTTTTGGGTCAAAGCGAAAGAAAAGAATAGAGAAAAGAGGACGTAAGATGGGCTTAAGTCCAATTTTGAAGGAAGAAAAAAAAAAGTAATTCATGGTGAATGATTTAAAAATTGCTGGCAAAGATTTCTGCTTCGAAGTGACTTTTCTTAAGTGTAAACTTCGCTCCTCGAGAGATATTGAGAAATTAATTCATTAAAATATTGAATATGATAATGAGAAGAGGAAGGTTTCCCTTGACAGCTGATACGAATTCATCCCTTCGCTTTCAAATAATAATGACTAACGCTACAAAGATCCATAATGTGCTCCTCGAATGTCCTTTTGAAACGAGGTCCACAGAAAATACGAGCAAAATTCCGCTTAATATGCCCTCAAGTTGCAGTCATTAGTTATAGCTCTATTTAGCTTTTAAGTAACCTCTAAAATATAAATTAAATGCTGAAAATGGGAATAAATAAAGGAATAAGTAACTAAACGACGTTGTTTGAAGTATTTTCTTTCACAATATTAACTTGAGGAATCGGCCAGTAGATCGTAATGAAGACGTGCATTTTTATGATGTTGGTTGTGATGCTCAAACATTGGATATTTCCTTGTTGGCAAATGTCTTCTACCTTTCTCAAAATAGTCACAGTTGTGATGAAAGGAACAGTTTATAAATATATTACCACAGAGAGCACACGCGAAATTCGATAGTTTACGTTTTGCCCTGAAACCTTGCGGGCTGAGCGGTCGGCTATTGTATGCGTGTTGCTAGGACTCTTTCCGCATTGTTCGGACTTGGGCTGGATTCACACTGGATAACGAATTCCGCGACGGAAGGCATCAACGGCAAGGAATTGTGGTGAAAAGAACGCAGATAAAGGGTAGACAACAGGATGAAATCCAACTCAAACTGGGTACTATTTTTTTCCGCCCGATATTCGCGCTCCTTTGACCGCAAGCCCTTGCTCTCGATGCCTTCCGTCGCGGAAATCGTCGAATTGTGAATCCAGCCTTAGTGTTAGTCAAAATTTCGATGTCGCGCTGCTCTACTGGAGGTTTGTTCGACAGTTTTAAAAAAATTCTAAATTGATCTTGCATTTAATAATGTTGATTTCATCACAACTGTGACTGTTTTGAGAAAGTAGGAAGATATTTGCCAAGAAGGAAATATCATCCAATTCTTGGGCATCATATCAAACATCGTCATACAGGTCCTCTGTACCATTAGTTTTAATGATTCCTCAAGCCAAGATCGTGAGAGATGGGGCGATTTTTAATCAAACAACATTAGGTGATTTTTAATTTATTCATTTCCTTTATTTATTCTCATTTTCAACATTCAATTTTTATTGTTGATTATTTATTTTCGATATTTTTAACCTGTATGATGGAGATTAAGTTTTTATTGTCAACATTTTGTAGGTGACTTTATCGTCTAAATAAAAATTCGTTTCGCTTGAGGTTGTCTCGGAGCCATTAGCGTAGAAGCTATACAAAGTAACGGCTTGCTTTCTATTGACAATTTGGAATTAACGTTTGGGAAATCTTTATCGGTGGAAGGATTTGGCGGAATCGACGCTTTCTGATTGGTCCGTCAGTATACGCGAATCTTAACGAGAGTTGCGATGATGATGATAAGCCTAGAGTAGAAACCATTTACCGTTCTCAAGAGATGAATGAGAACCATTTACCTTGCCCATATTAATTGCAAAATCGAAAATCTTTCTCACCGACACAGAACCCTCTCACGATCTTGCATTCTTCCGTCCATTCTCTTTTCTTGTTATTTGATGGATTTTAACTTTTTGGTTTTGTATATTTCGTAGTTTTCCTATGCTTTTGAATAAATAAAGCGATGTTTTATCATGGAAGCTTTTTTTTGAGGCGCTTAATTCCCCCCCCCCCCTTTCTTATCCGTCCTATAAGGTGATGGAGAGAGGATGTAGTGGGTGGAGAGCGTTAAAGGGAATGAGAGAAACTGAGTAAGTAAAAAAACAAAAAATAAAAAAAAAGATTGAAGAATGGAAACAACATGGGAGGAGAAGAAAAGCGCGTAAAAAAGGAGAGAAAAGCAAATGTGTAAAAGAGAAAGAGAAGAGGCAGTCCCTTGTAATCGTAACATAAAAGAATGAGTAGAAGAGAGAGAAAAAAATCGGACGGAGGGAACCCTATGAAGGAAAGAGGGAAGGAAAATAGAAGTCTTTTCTCTCTTGTGCACTGCAAAGGAGTCCTTTGAAAGAAAGCAAAGTCTCAACGGGAGATTATAGACGGAGGAGAAAGTTTGAAGAAGAAGAAGGGGCGCCATTGTCTGTCCTGGGTTCTTCTCTCCCTCCCACGCCCTTTCTCGTTTGTTTGCTTTTGTTCGTTGTCTTTTTTTTTTTTAGTGGGTGGAGAAACCTTTGTTTAGCTTACTCCGTCCTCCTCTCTTTTTTTCCCCACTCCCTCTTTTGATATTTCAGTCTCGGACTGAAGTATTTTCATCCTTCAAGTTATTTTCTCCGTCATTTAATGCCCTATCAATTTTATTTTTCCCCCTCCTCCTCCTTAGCAAATGTGCGTATGTGCGCTGAGTATTCTTTTCTTGAAGGGTCGGTGAAGATGGATTGAAGGGAGCAGCTCCCAGCTTGAGGGTTCGACCGTGTCATCCTTTTTTGTATGAAAGTAAAAAGGGTTCTGTTCCTTACCAGGCATCACTAACGAATGATGCTTCTTCATTAATGAACCCTCTACGTATATTGGTTGATAAAAATACAAGAGCTGTACAAATGCCCAGAGTGAAAATGTTTCGGATCATAAGTGAATGGACGGTTTTGTATTGCGGGGCGGGAGAATTAACGCATTGCTATCTACGATTTAATCATGTTAATGGCAATTTTTCGTTGCATTCATATAAAAGTGTGATATTTTCTTTCTTGAAGAAGTTCGTTTATAGCTTAAAGAATTTAAGATTGCCATAAGCAGTTCTCGACTTAATGTCAATTAGAAATGAGATAGTTGGGTTAAGAAGATGGAGGTATTGCTTATGCTCAGTATTCAGATCGAGATGGTTAGGCAAATAAATAGGAGATTTTCCTTGTAGTTTTTCGGAAATTGAGTTCACGAAGATGGCCTTTCTCATTTTCTGGAGTTTAGGAAGAAAGGTGCTCTTCACACATCTCTTGGAGTCTGCTGATAAAAGCGAGGTCAACTTAGCATCAGCCATCAACCGAATATTTTAAACTTAAATTAAAAGAGAAACCCAAATTGTATTATATAAGTGAATGGGTGTTCTTCGTTGCAGCATTTTGTAATATAGAATACGAGAGAGAGGGATATCCCAATGATGTAAAAAGCCTCTGAACTGTCAGTTAAATCGAGGTTCATCATTTCACTACTTTGTGGTGCGCCTATTCATTATGCGATCACTGCCGCATTCTATAATATTCCTCCACATTAGAGGTTTAACCCACGATTCCCCTCTCTCGAGACGGAAAGCCAGCATTACCCTGAGCACAGCCATTCACAATCTCAGTACACTTAACCTCAGGAGTACAAACTAAGACATTTATGGATACACGAAAAAGAAAATTGAATAGAAGAAGAAAATTGTGAAATGACAGCAACTGTTAATTATAAACGTTTTTTCTAATCTTAAGGGCGCAATTTGTGGAAAGGGACTGGCAATTGAAGAAAGGGCGGGTAACCAGTGCCTAGGATGAAAACACACTCTAAAGTTATTTTTTAATTTTTTCTTCTCTTATTGAATTTTCAGTGATCGTATGGAATCTCGAATGCTATCTAGAAGTCTATCGGTCTTTAAATTTAATTTTCTCGAAGTGGGGAGTGGAGGCGGTGGTTGTTGCCATTCGCTGCCTGTCTGTATATGTGGGAGTGTGTTGTATTGGATGGGTTTACTAAAGGCGAGCTGCCTCGTTCTTTCGCTGAGCTCCTGTTAAATGTTCCATGAATGTGGCGGTGGAATATATTGCTGTGTAAGGAAGAAGGGAGAAAGAGAAAGAGACGATGCATAAAAAAAGCAGGAAGAAATCTTGTTGCCGACAGTGTGGCTGGAGAAATTGAAGGAATACAGAGGGTGGAGATAAATTGTGGTTACGCCGAGGTGGGCTTATACAGTGCAAAATATTGTGTTAATTAAATTGGAGAGTACAGTGGTTAAGCCGACGATTTTCTCGTTTTGATGCATCCTATCTCTTAGAGAGACAATTGGAAATTGTTCTTAAAGCTCGACTAGTTTTACACTTTGAAGTACATGCTAGGGTTCGTGTTTTAATTCTGAGCTTGAAAATATTTAAATAAAAAGGGCGTTAAGCTAAAGAGGAGAGTGAACCCGTTGAAACCGAAAGAAAAAGGAAGGCGACTTCTCTTTCCCTCTTTAAGTCGACACCATCGAATGCAATTACAGTGCCTATTCCGCAAAACTGATCGTCCATTTCCATTTCTCTGCTTGAACGTGTAAATGCGATGCTGCAGGCGAGAGAGAGAGAAAGTGTCACAGGGAAGGTCGCCATCGCAAAATGAGAGGAAAGAAGGGAAAATGTCCCTAATTTTTTTTTAATACCAGTTTCGGATGTAGAAAATGAAAAAAACAAAAGTTTCCTGATTGTGGACAAGGTAAAGTTGAGAAAATAACCATGCTCCACATAAGGAATGGAATAATCACATACTCGAAGTAATCGATACTACGATACTTTCAACATTTGTAATCGTATTTGATACTTTACGAAACTAATCAGTTACTGAAAACTCACACCATGGATGAAGAAAAACATAAAAAGTGTAAAGAATAGAGTAGAACTAGAGAACATATGGCAATTATTTTTAGATACGGCAGTAACATAGCCTACATGATAAGAGATAGCCTGCCCATTCGCGCTGAATGTATTGAAAAAAATGTCGCCGGTTTTTCCAAAGGCATTTACCGATTTTTTCATTAGGCGCGCCACTGTTGATCTGTTAAGTTTTGCTATATCTTATGGGTTCACTCACTTATTCAGTGGTTGAATACTTTAAAAACACAATACAGAATAATTAAAAACAGTGATATATATAAAATAAGGAGTTGACATTGCATTAAAATTATTCTTACATTTTTGTGAACATAAAGGCTGTTTTAAATAAAATTCGTTTCATGCCAAACTTTGTAATTTTCATTACAAACAATGCATTTTTTTTTCCTGATCCCGAGCACGACTAAAATTCTTCCCATGTTTTCAAGAGATCTGTTTTTGTTTCTTTTTTTTATTCCAAAAACCTTACTACAGTAACCTTATGACTATTTTGTTAATTTCTTGAAAATATTTAATAATACAGCTCCTAAAATAAAATTTAATCACAACTAAATTTTTATTGAAAGAAAGAAACAACAGTAAATTAAAAAAAAATCCATTTGATAAAAAACAATTGATTGGTTACAGTATCAGCTTTGAACAATTTTTAATAATTTTCGTGATAAAGGTCTTTTTTAATAAATGTTTTGTTTTCCTTTGGTGAGTATCAGTAATCTGCCTAGAGCAGTGGTTCCCAAACGTTTTCGACTCGCGAACCCCTTTCACAAAGATCTGAGAACACGACCCACTAACTTATAAATATACAAACATACATGCATACAACATAATAATCCGCCATTACAGAAAAATTTTGGCGAATCCCCTGAAAGATTTTACGAACCCCAGTTTGGGGAACACAGGCCTAGAGTAATTTGCTAAATATGGTTTAACAAATTTATTAATAATTAACGCACATACGAGTTCAGTGATGATCATTTCTACATGAAAACAAATGACTTCTAATTACATACGGTAAAATCAGAATCTATAATTCTCTCAAAACATTTTGTTTCTTGTACAGCAATGGTAACAGAATGTCCACTGTTGACCATTATTATGTAAAAAATTAAATTAATTACACTGCGTTAAAATCATGCTAAAATTGTGTTCACAGTGAATAATAGGCACAGGGTTAACATAGCGAATAAAGGCAAAAAGACAGATCAACGCTAGTGCCACCACTCGGCGATTATGACCAAACAGGTTAATCGTTTTAGGGACACTGTTTAGAGGCCAATGGGCAGGCTATCTCTTATCATGTAGGCTATGGCAGTAATCAGAAATCTTCTAAGAAAAGGAGCAGATTAATTTTCTACTATTTTGAAATGGAAACTTACAGAAATAAAATGTAAATGGAAAGTAATACAATATGTATATGTGAAATTATACAGGGTGATTATAAATGATTCATCGGATTTTGAAGTCTTATAGCTTAAAACCCGATGAATCATTTTTAATCACCCGGTGAATATACTTTTTTAAAATTGCTATAACAAAAAATCCAGATTATTAACATTAAATCTAGAAAAAAGTTTCCATATTCCTAATCAAGGTGCTTAGGAATATTTCGACTAGAGTTTGGCAATCTAGTATTGGCTACTATAAGGCGAAATAATCAAGCACTCGTAATATCGACTACTTTTCAAGTACTGCCTACCCCTACTCCACATTGAATTCCCCCAACCCTCAAAAAGGATTAGCTTTACATGTTGAGCCATATGTTGTTGCTATATACAGGGTGTAAATTTTAAGTTGACAAAGCAGAATAACTCGAAAAATAAGCTTCACACGAAAAAATGCGTAGAATCCAAAGTTGATTATTTTCGAGGGGGCATCTGCTGGTGCTAAAATTAGCCCACCCCCCCCGGCCCCTGGGGGTGGGGCGGGGGGCAACTTTAAAATTTCAAATGGGAACCCCTATTTTTTATTGCAGATTCAGGTCCTACATAAAAAACTACGTACATTTTGTCTGAAACATTTTTTTTATTTTTGGTAGATGGCGCTGTAATTCAAGAAAATCCATTTTCTCATTTTTGCGTGGAAATAACTAATTTATTATTCATTTCGATTCCTACATTGTTTTAACTACAATGTAATTTGAAGACATTTCGTCAACAAACAAATAACGTAAACATTGGCATTTTTTTCAGAATGTTTACATTTTAAATTCTGATCTTTAGAAGAAAAGATTGTAATTTTTCAACTGTTTTTGTGAGTGTACAACGCCGTATTGCTTTTGAATTTACATTATGAATTATCTTTCTGTGGAAGAAAAAATTGAGATGGTGTACATTTATGGAGAAAGTGGGAGAAATTTTGATAATGCAGTCGCGCTTTATGCTCAGCGTTTTCCTGGCCAAACGCGATCACGGTCTTCTTTTGTTCGAGTTATTAAACAATTTACTGCGGAAGGTAGTGTGAACCAGAAAAAAAGAACCCGTGCAGCTACTGTTTGTGGAGAAAACAATCAAGTGTCAGTCCTAGCTGCTGTGGCTCATAATCCACATGCGAGCACAAGAGAAATATCAAGGCAATCAGGAATTTCACATATGAGTGTTTGGAAAATGCTGAAGCTCCACAAATTTCATCCATATCATGTATCTATGCATCAGGAACTACATGGCAATGACCACCAAAACCGTCTAACGTTTTGTCACTGGGCACTTCAGCAGATGCAAACAAACCAACATTTTTTTGCACGAGTTCTTTTCTCCGATGAGTCAACATTCACAAACCACGGGGAAGTTAATCGACATAACATGCATTACTGGAGTGAACAGAACCCACACTGGATTCGAGAAGTCAACCATCAGCGACCTTGGTCAATTAATGTTTGGTGTGGGATAATTGGCGATAAACTTATCGGTCCATATTTTATAGACGGTAATTTGAATGGCAACAAATATCGTAACCTACTTGAAAATGAACTACCAGATCTACTTGAAGACCTGAGTATTGAACTTCGACAACACATGTGGTTTCAACATGATGGTTGTCCAGCGCATTATTCATTAGTAGCGCGCGAAGTACTACATCGACTTTACCATGGTCGCTGGATCGGCAGGGAAGGTCCTGTGAATTGGCCAGCCAGATCGCCTGACCTTACATCGCCAGATTTTTTCTTATGGGGTTACCTCAAAGATATCGTTTATAAGGAAACGCCAACCACTCGCGAAAACATGATTCAAAGAATAAGAGATGCTTGCGCTGCAATTACACCAGACATGTTATCAAGATGTGTTCAGGAATTTACAAAACGAGTCAATAAATGCATCGAAGTTGGAGGTCATCAATTTGAACATTTAATTTCATAAAACGGCGAGATGCAAGGGATTTAAGGACAACAAGCAGGCCGAAAGTGAGAGGCGAGGGGACTCACTGGAAATACAAGCACCCCGAAATTCATTTACTTGCAAGTATTTGCAAATAAGAAAAAATAAAACGAAAACAATCGGTCCTTTTAAGGACCACCAAATCTTAAACGGGAATAACTTCATCTTTACACAGTCTTTTACTTTTTTACTCTGTTAGTTAATGAGTTCACTCGTTAGTACGTAGGATGTTCGGTTAGTTAGTTAGCTAATCAGTTGATTTGTTTGATAATTATAAAGTTGTGTGGCCTCATGACCACGAAACAAAACAAAATTATCCTAATCCGCGGCAAAAAATAATAAAATAATAACTTTGCGGCAAAATTTACGAAGTAAATAAGTATTTTTTATTTCTCCGTAACCATTTCCACGCAAAAATGAGAAAATGGATTTTCTTGAATTACAGCGCCATCTACCAAAAATAAAAAAAAATGTTTCAGACAAAATGTACGTAGTTTTTTATGTAGGACCTGAATCTGCAATAAAAAAATAGGGGTTCCCATTTGAAATTTTAAAGTTGCCCCCCGCCCCACCCCCAGGGGCCGGGGGGGGTGGGCTAATTTTAGCACCAGCAGATGCCCCCTCGAAAATAATCAACTTTGGATTATACGCATTTTTTCGTGTGAAGCTTATTTTTCGAGTTATTCTGCTTTGTCAACTTAAAATTTACACCCTGTATTATATTCGATTCAGCATTACTTCATCAGTGAAGCAGCTGAGTGATTCATTATTGGAACATAATTAATTAATTTATAATGATTGCCATAGTTCGTAGTGATGAGGAGAGCATGTTGTTTGGAACATTTTTACTCCATCCATTAAAAAAAGTTCCCCGACATACGACGAGAATTAATGTTTCTTTTAGTTTTCCTTTTTTCTATTATTTGGTAAGTGGCGTTTTGAAATGGGATGGATTGGAAAGGTAGGGAGGGGGGGGGTTCTTTTTTTAAATATATTTTTATGGTAATTTTTTCCGTCTCTTTCTCTCGGATCTCCTGTTAAGCTCCTCTGGCGGTATGCAGATGAGAGGTGGAGGCGCTAACAAATGACGCCACGCCAGGGACAAAAGGGAACAGGAGATAGTGGCTGCGTTTGTGTTGCCTCCCTCTTTTGCAAATGGCAGCGACGGGGTAATGGCCGACTGCACCAGAAATTTATGATTGCTACAAGGGAGGAGGAGGAGGAGGAGGAAAAGAAAGAAAAAAAAACGCAAAAGCTCGGTTAGGAAATAATAGAAGAAGATTAGCGACAGTAGCAGATGTAGCAGGAGAGGTTGACGGGGAAGGAGAATGGGGAAAAAGTGAAATTAGTCTTTTAGAAGGATCAGAATGGATTGATGTTGAGAGAAAGGGAGGAAAAAAGAGAGAAATGCCTAAGAAAATGCACTTACAAAGCGAGAGGGAGATCTTTACTTAACAACTACAATAAAGTTGAGCGTAATGCACCCGTGATAAAGAGGGGGGAAAAAAGAAGGCGGAGAGAGAGAGGAAAAAAAAGAGAAAGTGAGGTGTTGAATAAAGTATTCGTGGCACGTAGGGAATGGGGGACGGAGGAGTTTAAACTAAAGGAAATAAAGTAGGAAAGAAAATTGTATTGAGAAATGGTGAAGAAATTCCATTTTTAAGATTTTTTTCCCCTCCCTCCGTAATGTTAACCACTGCTCTTCGCAAGAAAAATTTCTCTCCTATCGGCGAGCTTATTAAGCTCTTCGTTTAGACGGTACTTCGGATAAGCGGATGTCTCTCGAGAGCTTATTCTGAACTTAACTTTATTTAGCGTTTATGACAAGGGGCATTCAGTAAGTAAAACGCAACACATTTTTTGCTTATTTAAGATGCGTTTTGTTACAGTTTTAAATATATCACATTGTTTCCTAATTCTATAGCTACAAGAACCTATTCTCCTCGTAAATCTATAGCCATGTCTCCTAATGTTAAAGGCTGTATGTCCACCATTGAATTGAATATACAGGTTGTCCAAAAAGTCTGGTAATATGGCAGATATCTCAAAGCTGCTAGGTAGGCGAGATCTGACGGGTGTGGTTCATAGGTAATAAGGGGGGGGGGGGGAATTCATTGCCCCCAAATTAAGGTCATCCATTTGCTAACTCGAAAACTATTAAAGATAGAGAAAAATTTCCAATTGCTACCCTGTAGAGCAAAACCACATTAGTCTAAAAACAATTTTTAATCACACCCATCCCCTTGAAAGATTTTGAGAAAATGGGCGAGAAAGAGTCATTCAAGGTCAATCACTTAATGAGTCTTCCCAACAGTGTGCTTCACTGCAATTCAAATGTGTTAGAAACCTCAGCCAACCTGGCCAGCCCAACCTGACCTTGAGTGACTCTTTCTCGCCCATTTTCTCAAAATCTTCCAAGGAGAAGGGTGTGATTAAAAATTGTTTTTAGATTAATGTGGTGTTACTCTACAGAGTAGCAATTGGAAATTTTTCTCTATCTTTAATAGTTTTCGAGTTAGCAAATGGATGACCTTAAATTTGGGGATCAAAGTCAAATTTGTGTGCGGCATTGAATTCCCCACCCCTCTATTACCTATAAACCACACTCTTCAGATCTGGCCTACTGGCAGCTTTGAGATATCTGCCATGTTACCAGACTTTTTGGACACCCTGTATAATAGCTCAATGATGCCTAATGAGTAAAGTCTTTGCATTTAGCCTAGGGTTAATAAAGAGAAGGTATTGATAAAAGTTGCTCTTTGTTTGATGGAGAGCAGACCATATACAAGGAATAACTTTTAGAAGTTGCCTATTCTACCGGTCTCTCTCTCTCTCTCTCTCTCTCTCTCTCTCTCTCTCTCTCGTAAGGGAACATTTCAAATCGTGTAAAAAAGTTGAGAAAATTTTAATAACAAGGGTGACGGAACTCTCCAACTCAACGAAAGCTTAAGCTATAGAGAACTTCATAACTGCCTAATTCCAGGAAAATGCACTGGTGAGCTGCAGCCAAATGACGTTTACTTTTTTAGACCATACTAAGAATATGACTACGTTCGTCACAGATACGGTGATGGTAATGGATGACGTCAACGTTTGGAATCGTGATCAGTTTTTTAAATCGTGACGTGCATTACCAATTTTTGAAATTTAAGTGTCTCCGTTGCGTATGTCTCATGGCAGGTAAAATTTTGCGCATAGAGGCCCTGTTTTGCAACGCTTTTACACGATTCGAAACGTTCCCTTGTCAGTTTCAACCTTCTCCGATGATGGTAGCCCGTTCACCTAACGATTGATATCAACAGCAATCTCTCCCTAAAATTTTTAAACGTCCTCAGTCTCCATTTTGAAAGCAAGCTGTTTCGCTGAAGAAGACGATGAACCATATCGAGGCAGAGCAGGAAGTTAAAAGATGTTGCACCATAAAATTTTTTTTTACTGAGGCAAAAAAAAAATAAGTCGCATGACCGATTGAAAATGCCCCCTCGTAGAATTGAAGTAGAAGAGAACCTGGACTCGGGTGGTTTATTGTTGTTGTTGTTGTGTTTGAAACAGACCTTATGTGCAAAAATGATGATGATGATGATAATAATAACAACACATTGTGATAAAGAAGAATTTAGATTTGTTGGATGCTTCCCTCTCATTTCGAAGACGCACACGCACGAAGTTTGTGCACGTGTCGTCGAAGTCGCCTCGAAATGGCTTCGTTAAATCTAATAACTTTGATGTGCGAAAAGTGGAAAAAAAAGTGATTCCATTTCGCTGCTCGCAACATCGAAGAAGTTGTTCCGTGTCTCCCTCTCTCTATTGCGATTGATTTTAATAAGATCGGAATAGAAATCTAATTGGCGCTTAAATTTTAATCTAATTTGTCGCCAATTGAATTTTGCATTCCAACCAGAGAGGTCTCCAGGAATCTTTTACTTCTTATTTTTTATATTTAAATGTTATCATGCTTCTCAAACACCTGCATTCTTTTTATTTAATAGGAGGATTTAATTGAACCCAAGTTGGAGGAAAATTATCGGGGCTAATTTTTTTCCTCTCTTTTTAAATTTAAATAGAAAAGCTTCATAATTTGATGGGAAAAATGAAAAGGAGCGCAGGTATTAGAAGGAAAGAAAGCCCGAGGAGTTTTGAGTCAATTTCTCCCTTTTATTTTTTCTCTTTCATTTCTTTAAACTTTTTATTTTATGAAGACATTTTTTTCCCTTCTGAATCTCTCTCTCTCGGTTTTCCATTCTAAAGAGTAAGAGTTGAGAGAGAGAGAGAGAGAGAGAGAGAGAGAGAGAGAGAAAGAGAAAGCGAGCAGGGCCGCTGCCGCCATCACCGGATTTTCATCCCGACTCCGTTCATGGTCGACTGCTTCACTTTGATGAATGCGCAAATTTAGATTAAGAAAAGAGGAGAGAGAGAGAGAGAGGAGCTGGTGGCTCAGCAGCAACGGATGGGAGGGGGTTAGGGGATAAGAGTGAGCCCCCGTTTTCTCCCTCCCATCCATGGCCGATTGGCTGACGCTTGATGGGCTCTCTCTCGGATTTAAGAGAAATAACGTGAAGATAAAAGGAGAAAAAATATTTCCAAAAGCAGGATAATTAGAAGAAGGAAAAGCACGAATTATTTTTTAAATGTTTGTAAGCTTTTCATTAAAAAAATTATTTGTGGGGGGAAGGGGGCTCTGGAAAGAGTGGTGTTGGAGGAGAGCGAGTGCGTTGTGCTTGTCGGTCGACTTATTGACGTCGTGAACGACCGAAATAATGATGAAACTTATTAAAGTGAACTCTGACGAAATTGAGCTCTCACGGGGGAATTGAATACAATAAGGATGAATCGAAAAGTGTTCTTTCTAATGATTATGGAGGCCGGGTGTTTTTTTCTTTTAGTTTTTTCACCCATCCCCTCGTCCCCGTCGTCATGTTCTTCTACAGAGGGACGCTAAAGCGAGGGTAAATGATTGAATTTACCCAATTGGTTTCTTTGATCGTCTCGACCATCTCCGTCTCCCTATGGACGAATGCATCGGGAGATAAAAGAGGATCATTAGTCGTGGCTATGTTTGCATTTTTTTGGAATCAGTGGGATACACCCACCCACCTATCTTTCTTCCATCGAATTATGGAGGCAGAGGATTAAGAAGATGGAGGGGGAAAATAAACGAAGAAAGAGGTTCTCTTAAATTAAGGTGAGGGTGGGTGGATTCCTGTTTTATCAAGAAGAATTTTTTGTAGACACGACGATGAGGAATTTTTTTTTATTTTTTGGCTGTGTGGATATTTCGTGAATGGTTTTCGTTTTTTCCAATTGGAAAAAAAAATTGAAATCGATGACATGGGAGAAATGTTCGTTTTCTTTCCCTTGTTTGTAGCAGAGAAAATTACTGCAGAAGATCGCACTAACGAGGAAGGCATTCATCAAGTTGTTATTATAAAGACGGGGACATTTATACAGCGATTACTTGAATGATTATAGCTATCCATTCAAGAGATGGCTGCAACTTTTAGAATGATATTCTAATTTATAATTAAATATTTGGCAGCTATCTTTTAAAAATACTCTTCACCTTATCTATATTTGATAAGTGTAGCGGGTTTTGTTCGGGATTATGAATGGTTATTTGCAGGGTGTCTTGATTTACGGCTCATCCTCCGGATTCACCCGAGGAATTTCACAGCAAAACTCTCTCTCTTGGTCTCTTCCTATAATTTTTGGTTTTCTTTTTCTATCTTCGTTTGACGTATTAGCCTTGGAACGATTAGGTCTTCTCGGGCACCGTCCACCCACGTATTGCCATTTTTTTTAATGGCGGTAAAAGATATCTTCTCCGTAGGAAGAGTCTGAGAAGAAAGGAGTTATAAAGTACCCCGAACGCTTATCCACGCGCCTCTTTATCCCTCTTTCGTCGAATGATGAGTGGTTTTCAGGAGAGCTAATTCTTTTTTATTATCGTCTTCCCTTCCCTCTGACTCCTTCGTCCCTTTCTTCTTATCATTGAGAGGAATTCCTTTGTCTTTGTTTCTGTCTCTTTTACTTTGTGTCAGTGGCGACAAATTCGACATTGGCGACAATTTTGCCATTACGAACGGCAGTTTTTTTTATTCGTGATATTAAAGAAGATTTGTCAGTTTTTTTCTTCTTCATTAAATATAAAGGAAATCTGGATGTATTATATAGGTCTATGAGTGTGTGCGCGTGTCGTTGGGTTGAGGAGATTTGCAGCCGTGGCTCGGAGCAGAGCAGCTGGTGATTCACGGTGACAGGGAGCGAGGCGAGCGGGTAGAATTTAAGGACGGCGAGGGAAGTTCTTAAACTGAATGGATATGATGGTTGGTGATGGAGATAGTGGGAAGTGGGAATAAAGTTTGCGTGAGAGGAAGAGAGAATCGGTTAGGAAACTGGAGTTCGAGAGAGAGAGAGAGGAGGAACTAATAGAAACAAAACTTTTATTGTTACAATTTGCTTTATAAAGAATTTCAGCGCTCGAAAATCCACATACATTTTCCTCTTTTTACCTTAAAGGTGCAGCAAGTGCTCTTTTCTCTCTAAATATCAAGAAAACTTGATCCATAGCTAGAAAGGGATTTTTGTGTCTTTTCCGAAGAAAACTTCAGCATAGTTGTAAATCGCTGTAACGCTAAAGATAGCAGAGGGATTTCAAAGAATTTGGTATTCATTCTTGTCAAATAACTGTGAACTCTCCCACAATTCATCGAATGGGTTATCCTGTGGCACTTAAAGCAACCCAAGTACACTTGCCTCCAAAAGTTTTGTCCCTGTACAAAATGCTGCTGCTTTTTACAAATGAATGTTTTCATGCGCCACCACTAGAAATGGATTGAACCACTACTTTGCAGGAATCGACAACCGTTTTTAATGTTTGCTGCAATTGTGCATTCCCTAAAGCTTCTCTCTTTTCTCATTTCCGCGGTTTACAAAGCTGACTTATCACATTACTTTTTAGTAAGGCCTACTATCAAACATTTTAATCATGATTCAAGTGCTTGTGAATCTCTGCAAAAATAATCATTTCTTGTGGTGGCACATGAAAACATTCATCTGTAAAATCAGCAGCGTTTGTACAGGGACAAAACTTTTTGAGGCAAGTGTACATCAGGACAAAGGTCCCTGTAGAGAAAATGAAAAAGATGATTAGTACTAAGAATCGTTCCCACTCAGAAATCAGTTGCCGCAAAGTTAGGAGTATCTTCCGCACAAGTTGATTCGCAAGGATTTGCATTTAAAGTCCATTAGCCAAAAGTTCATATGTTGCTACCAAGGCATGTAATCGAAAGAAAATGTAAATAGCGTGGCATTGTTGATGAGACCTGGCCCTGCTTAAGGGATCCACATAACGAAAACGACTACGACATTTGAGAATGTAAGAAGAGTCTCCCGAAAAATTTGATAGTGTTGCTGGATTTAGCGACGCTGGAAAGCTAAAGTTAAGAAAAGTTTCTTCAATTGGGATAGTCAACTCTATCAGAATAGGATTCTAGCACCACTTTTTTTCAAAGAAATCCCTTCACTGTATAGATAGGAGATGGACAACGTAGACTTCAATTAGGACAAGGCATTAAAGCGGTACGTCTGGATCAATGGCATTTAAGTTTAGATCCCTTCGTGATCAAAGAGGAATGACTTATTCTTTTTAGACACTTTCCTGGTAAATCTTCCGTTGAAACCCAATGGATTTTTGTGTGCATTCGGTATACCCAAAGGAGCTCTTGGAACCCGTTAACCAAAACAGTTTGCTGACATAGTCACACCGAGGAAATAGGAAAGAACGAGGGGGATAAAGAGAGTATGTATGATCGAAGAAGAATCTTTGGCCTGCTGACACAGTAATATTTCATTTACGATCGTTTCCGAGAAGTTTAAATGACCCTTTGTCCGGGATACTTTAGATTGTTGGTCATTCGCTTCGAAAGGACATTCTCTGTCTTCATTAACGCTTTGCTTGGTGTGTTGAATAATTTCTTTAAGCTGAACACATGATCCATTTAGGTTATGGACGCATTCCCTTACGTGCCCCGCGTATCCATTCTATCATGTTTGTGTTTTCCTGTTTTTGTTTTTCCTTTTCTAACGAGATGTAGAATATTCACCGGGGCGCTGAAGTTTAGAAACATGGCCACGGTTTCGTTTTATTTTTTCAAAAAAGGGACCTTCTTTAGGGATTCAAATTTGTGTAAAAATCTTGCACGCCTTTCAGGTTCAAAGTAAATATGCAAACAAGTAAAAACAATATTATTAGAACAAACACGACCCGTTTCCGCCGAGTCCATCATCTGCACGTGTTTGTGCGGTGAACTGGGCGAAAGAGATTCGAATGGCAAAACGAAATAAAATTAAAACGGAGCGAGAGAAACTGTTTCTGTGGAGACCGAAACCGTTTTGGTTTTTTTTAGGAGCGGAGGTGGGTGGCGTGGAAAGGAGAGGTGGGTAAGGGGGTGGAGAAAAGCTATTAAAGATAAGGAGTCGAAAAACAGAGAGAGGAAGTGGACGATTGTAAATGTCACCGTGAAAAAGGGTTTCGAAATTTGACAAAAGATGGCGATACAATCTCGGTTGGAAGTTCCTTCGCTCGGTGTAAGTCTGTCAGAAACAGATGATTTAAAAGTGGAGAAAAGATAAAGGGAAAATGAAAGGAGGATAAGAGAGAGAGAGAGTCGAAGGAGAAAAGGAGTGGAAATTTAGGAACGGAGTCATGGAGAAGAGGAAATGAACGGTCGAAGAGAGAGAGAGAGAGGCGCAGAAATGTAGAGGATAAAATAAAATGGAGAATTTGGCGCTGGAAGCTAGGCGCGTTTAATAAACTCATGGATGGTGAGATCGGGTTTAAACTTAAAGAAAAAGAGGGGAAGCCAACAAGAAAGAAATTAAAGATTTAAAAGTTTGAAGGGAAAAGAAAGTTTAGAGGGGGGGGGGTGTCACGAAAGGGGAGTCGTTTCGAGGTGCCAAGATGGATGGGAGTGGGCGCTTAGTGCGTGCAGGTGACTTCCGTCTCCAAAAACAGTATCGCCTAATGAAGACGAATCGTCTTCAACCTGTCTGTCGGGCTTGGCGTTGTTGCTCTGCGCTGCTCTGGGTGTCTAGGTGAGGAGGAGGAGGTTCATAAAGATAGGAGAAAACCAGAGAGGAGGAGGAGGAAGAAGAAGAAGAAAAAGAACTTTCCTAAACCCTCCTTCTTTTCTCTTTTCCGTTTCTTTTTCTCGTTGCCGAGGTAAGAAGAATGAAAATCCAGAGAGTGCCTTGGCACACGATCATTTGAAACGGGAGCCACCGCGACACTGGCTTTGATCTCGAGGGGATAATTGCGTCGCCAGAAAAAGAGAAAATGGCTCGAGCGTGCCACGGGGTTGTTCCTCTTTTTGCCTACCTAGCTATTATCATTATTACTACCTGGTTGAAGCAGAAAAAAAAAGAGAGAGAGAGAGAGAGAGAGAGAGAGAGAGAATGGATGGCACCTATGGCTTAAATCCTCATCAATATCGCTGTCTCGATGGGCCTCACGTTTGGCCCAAAAATAAACACTTGCGCTGGGTTTCTCTTTCACTAACCCTTTCCTCCCGCCAAATAAACCGGAAGACCTGCATGAAACGCATGCCATGACACGGACAGGATGACGTAAATCTCGATGTGATCCATTCACCTGTTCTTGGTGAACGATAAAGTTAGTTATTTTCTTGAATTAGGAATTCCTTGAAACAGATGTCTTCGTCCCTCAGCCCTCTAGGAATCGACACGTCCATTGCGCAACACGCACTGTGGACATTGCCCTGTAGCTACCGAAACTTCCAACGAGGATTCTTAGAAGACGTCTCAAGATGCTGCTGGAGGGAAGAGGCGAGCTTCTCTGCATAGCAGACAGCACTACAGTGAAGCATTCCGAGTTCATTCAGGTCATAAGAATTTCATGAATGCCTTCTTTTAGGTAGAGCGATGGAGAGAAAACTTTTTCCGGGCTTATCGCAAGTGTTAAAAGGAGAAGATGAAGACAAACAAAGTATCGGAAAAAGGATCTTTTCCGGACATGAGGCCGTGTGTTGCAGACCGTGTCGAAAACGCCTGCTCGTCCGTTGTCTCTTTCGCTCCATTTTGTGAGGAATGATCATTGTAAACGCATCTTCATGAATGTTAAAACAACGGTCAGCCGGGAGATCTGGCGTGTTTGTTGGCCGAAGCCAGTGGGGCATCGAGAGACCGCACCTGTTACCATCGGCAAGTACAAGCGAGAGAGAAAGAGGTGGGGGATGGGGATGGGGATGGGTGGGCGGATGGGAGAGATGGGTTTGAAACGAGCATCCAATGAATGCATTAAAAATGGATGAGGAGGAGGAGGTCAGCGGGAAAATGATCAAGGTTCGTCGAGCCACTTTCGCATGAAACTGTGTATTCCCTCGCGCTCTTTCCTCTTTAGGCTCTTGTTGTTTTTTTTTTATTTTCTTCCAAGGCTCCTGTAATAATTGTCTGGAAAAAGGTTTGCGAGGACATCGTCAAAGCATGTTTATAAAATTTGCACATATTAATGAGACGATGTTTCCGAGTCGAGAGGAAAGTGTTTTCGTTTCCTCCCTTTTTAAAAATGAGGATTACAAGAGAGAAGTTGGGCGCAGGCATTCGATGATAGGTTCGTTTGCTCTGTTTGTATAGAGAACGCCTCGTCTTCTCCGGATGATTGGTTAAGATTTTCCCCTCAGGGATTTCCCACTCCACGTGGTAGAGAAAAGAGGAAAATGTTACTTCAGGAATTGATTTGGAAATTACAGAGATTACACGATTTTTAATGAAACGCGGGGAACGGAGATGTTGTTGTTGTGCTTCTTCGTTGATTTTCTAATTGAATAAAGAGATTCGATTCAGCTGAGGTTGTGTACCATGCTACACCATTCACTGCAAAACATCGGTCTCCCCAGAATCTAATGACGTCAATTAGTGGTCTGGTTATGTTAATCATGATTATTAAATGACTCGCGTTGCTTTGCTCTTAAAGCGTTTCCAAAGCAAACTTTGGATTTATCTCGTGCGGTGCTCTGGATGAGCGTGGCTTGTGTTTGTTAACGCAAAGTCGCGGATTCAAAACTCAACTTGGAACTTTTCAGGACAAACTTCTAACAGGAAATTCTTATCTTCTCTTTGACGCAAAAAATAAACACACCCAGAAGAAGTGAAATGTACTGAAGAAGAAATTCTTAGATTTTGAGAATACGTAATTGAATGATTTATTGGAGAGGAAGCGTTACACAAAGTGAGCAAGAAAGTGTGGCGTTGGTCCATCTCTGCCCTGAAAACAAACTTCTTATCCGACATGGATCCATAAAGTTATCGGATGACGTTTTCAGGGATATTCTTGCCAGTGATCGTTAATGGACGGCTTACTTCGTCGTTTTATTTGGCTTAGTCGCAGGCGATGTTCCATTCTATCCCAATGTGCTCAATAAGAGAGAGTTCTGGCGATCTGGCTGGCGAAGTGCAGTGTCTCTCGAGCGCGGAGACAATCCAGGGACAGGCGTGCCGTGTGCCGAAAAGCAAGCTCTATGTGCTCTAAATGTCGAAAATCGCAGTATAAATTGAAAGGTGTTTAACTGTCCAAAACTACAATATTAACAAAATTCTAGCAGTATACAGGGTGAGTCAAAAGTCGTTGGATACCTTCCTATCTTGGATACCAATGTAGTTACGCAAATTCCAATACAGGGAATGAACGAATAGGAACTTGAGGGTGCTCAAATATGCAAGTTAGGACACATTCAAATTCTATCTACACAACAAAATTCCAATTGCACATTTGTTCAGCAGTAAATTCCAAACAAATTTGTTCCGTTGCAGAGCTTTCAATGAGGATTGTGAGTGGGTGATCCGCTCATCGGATTTTGGTGAACTTTTTTTTGTTTTATTTGGAATTTGCTGTTGATGAGCAAATGTGCAATTGGAATTTTGCTGTGTATCTCTTACAGTTTTCGAGATAGAATTTCGATGTGTCCTAATTTGCATATCTACATGATGAAAGGTGCTCCATCAGATAGAGCATCCTCAAGTTCCTATTCATTCCCTGTACTGGAATTTGCGTAACTACATTGGTATCCAAGATAGGAAGATGTCCAACGACTTTTGACTCAGCGTGTATATACTAAAAGAGCTTAGGAAATTTGTAATGTATATTCTAGAAAGAATAAGCACCTTTTCCTGGCATAATGAATCTGTTCTTCCAATTGAGCGGCATTTCAATTTATGTTAAACCAAAAATTGTCACTCACCACGATAGTCTAATTGACGATAAAAGATGAATTTCCCCATGAGATCTTCACAACTTTCCTTCACATCAAATCGTCCGTGATGTGGATCCTTTTACTGCCTCGATGCATTGCAGTTAGTTCCACATGAAAATTCCTTGATATACGCCCTGTTTGGTTACCAGCTAGTTGAATTCTCTTGTAGACGTTGATGTAATCTCAACAGAACGAACAATGCTAGAGTCCGTCGTCTTCATTTGAAAGAGAGAGCCTCAATCAACCACGGAGTCTGAAGCAGGGTCTTACGACGTGATACTAGTAATGATGTTGGACAGGAGTGGCACTCGGAAAGAAGTTCTAACGAGGAATACACTTGAGTGCTCATTCCTCGCCTGGACGTCACCCCATCAGGATGTCTTCGGCTATCGAACGCAATGGCACCTCAGACCATAAATGGCTGCTTTTGAGCTGTTTGGCGTGTGACTATAAGAAAAGGGTTCTGCATTTTCAGGGCCGTATTTCAATCTTATGGTATTTGCAAGTAAAGTTTCGTTACGATCGGAAGGCGTCGATTTTCTTTTGCCATGGACTGTATTAAGAATATTGACAAATTGAGCGCAATGCTCGTGGAATATAACTGCCCGGTATAATCAGTTAGGATGTAGGCGGTGAATGGAATCATTGCTTTAAACAGGACAATAGGCTAGCGGTTTGAAGTGGGCTATGCATTCTCTTTGATGATTGGCGCCAGAATAGGAGGAAGTTTTTTTTTTTTTTTTTTTTTTTTTTTTAAAGAAGAATTTGAAAGACTTTCCTTAGCAAAGATTCCCGAGAGGTGTATTTAAAATTTTATTCGACGTAGAGATGGTCAGAGGAGATAAAGTTCCTGAATGTAGAGGGGGGCGGTGGGCGAAAGAGTTTGGCCATTTCCTCTTTGTTCCACTCGAATTGGGGTTCAGATTTTGCCATCGGCGTCAGTCGCTCCCTTTCTCGGACACTGTCAACAACGTACGTTCATACAAAAGGCAAGGAAAAAAAATTAGCCGTTGCTTGAGGACGAAGCAGAAGGCGAGGAGGAGGATTCCATTTCGCCAAGTCGTAAAGTTGTGCCGAATAAATAGCCGGGCGCCGAGGCTGCAATAAAAATGCGCGTTCCTTCGGTCCCGGAGCATGCGCAAAACGACTTGTTTCCGAATTCCTGAGGCAAAAACCCGCGTCTACATAGAGAGAACGCTGACGCTCGCCTATGATGAAGTTTTCGCTTTTATAGTTGCCATCGATGGACTCCACTGCTTTTCTCGCTCTCTCTCTCTCTCTCTCTCTCTCTCTCTCTCTCTCTCTCTCTCTCATTGTCCACCTTTGTGTGCGCGGGCTCGAAAATTTGTTATCAGAGTGCGCGAGCTGCAGGTGTAAATGTTCCGCGCCTATTTTTACCTTTCCTGGATACGAGCGAATTTCGCGTGACGTGTCTTTCGGCGGTCGATAATTTTTGCGATGATGACGCTCTTTGAAAGCGTTCGCGATGAGAGTTGCCCAGAATAGATCTGTTATTATTAAGCCCACGTGGTTAGCGTTGAATGGTCGGTGAAGGAAATCGACGTGAATCGACTTCGGCAATTGTTTGTTGGCGAAAGGAAAACATTCGAAAGCCAATAAAGTTACGAGAAGGTTTAATAATGGACGAATAAATATTTGCCCTTCGTTCGAGGAAGTGATTCGTCTTGAGTTTCACGAATTAATGAGTGAGTGGGTGGGTGCGCCCCCGGTGGTGTGGGGTTTGCAATTGAAGAGGAGCAAATAGGAAAAGCGAAAATGCTTATTTCTGATGGAGGAGGAGAGCACGGTAGCGTTAACTTTAATCAGCTTTTAAAGGGAAGGTCCTATTTAATCAGTGAAGAATTGAGTGAGATGTCTTTGTCAAAGATGGAGAAAGATGAGATGATGATCTGTGCTCTTCTTGCTTTCCTAGAATCGAAGAATCGATCGGACGAGCGATTGATGTTAGGCAATCGGCCGACGACGACCATCGAGCGGGCTTCGCTCTCCAAAGTTATTTGAGTCCGTGGTCCCCCGTAGTAATTCGTCACTTTAGGGCTTACTTCATCGATGTCGGAGCCCTTTGCAATTTACCCGAAAATTTTGTTAATTAATTTTTGGATAAAACGAGATCGAGTGCTTTTTCGTTCTCCTTTTCTTCTCTTTTGGTCCGGTACACGGACCTTTGTTCAGAGTCGCCTCTTCGCAGCGAGGGAACAATGTCGCATAATAAATTCGAAACCGATATTAGAAGATGGGAATAGGAAGCCGAATAGCTAGGGCAAAGGGAATTAATTGGTAAAAGGGGGTTCCTTGGCAACATGATCACTGGAAAATTTGCTTATCAATTTCCTTCTCCGCTTTTAATTTTGAAACCGTCCAGGGTTTTGAAATTCGATTTGAGGTGGGGGGGGGGGGGGTTATAGGGTATCGTCGAGAATAAGTGGTGACGGAATTGAATTTTCCATAATCGGAGGAAAAGACGAAAGTTTGATTGTATTCTGTCCAGGTAGGTAGCCATCGAAAACATTCTCAACCATCTCCCTCTTCACCCCGAGTGCTACTCATCCACCACCAGGTGGTGGCCATTTGCAGCAAGAGGGGTCAAGCGGAGATCGCCAGGGGGAAAAAAAAAGCAAAACAAAGAAAGCAGAAAGTGCGAGTTGGTTGGTGAGTGGGAGGGATGTGTATGTGTAAGGAGAGGTTGTGTATGGAGCCGCCGCATTAGCCCTAATTTGCATGAGTGCCAATCGATTTCTCTCGACTGGGTTTTCTCGCGAGTCGGTGGCACCCGTGACCTCTGATGGCAAGAATCTGCAATTCGAGTAGCTCAAAGGAGATTTTTAGTCCCGCCGCGGCGATCGATGGAGGGTCGAAAGGATTTTTGGACGTCAACTGGGGGGAAGCACTTGGGCGTGTCACAGGCGAAGAGCGAGAATTTGCATAGCTGCTTCTGATGAAATCCCGTTATAATGAAAGCAAACGAAGTTATTGTGTAAACTGAGTTAAATAGCTGCCGTGTAGTGTTCGCGTGTTGCCCTACTCTGCGATGGGTGAAGTGCAAATGAGCAGCCGTGGACAAACTCCTTTTCGTGAAATGACGAATGTGAAAAACGTTGGACGAGTGAGAAAATCGAAAGCATCTGAGCAGGCGTTCCTGTCCCGTCCTCCGTTCGTATTTGTTTGCTGTGGGTGAATGCCCTGATTGGAAAGGGGCATTCTCCAAAGTCGTCTTTTCACCTTTACCTTATTGAAGAAGGATAAATCTATGCCTTAGAGTGCTTTGCATCTCATGGGAAATAGACGGAACTCGTGTCGTTTGCTATCCGAGAATTTTTTTTACTTTTGTCTACGATGTTGCTGTAGGCCGTCTCTGCTCTCTTGTCTCTGCTCTTTGCCATCTTTCCACGCGCAAGACGGATGAACGTTAGTCGTTTGTTTTATTTAAACGAATGCTGAAGTTTCCTTTAAAGGTGCCCTTCTTTCGTCGCGTTTCGTGGATCCCGACGACGTGAGCGAAGGTTCCTCGAGCACACTACTTTGTAATTTGACTTAACGACGGTTAATCAAATGATTTCGCCTCGAACAATTGGAAATGAGACGTGAGCTTTAAATCGTAAAGGGGGTTTGGGTAGGGCCGATATATTTTGCCTCGGGAGGGGCATCTGCTCTGAAAAAGAATTTGGCTCCCAACGCAAGAAACATTATCTCATTCGCATGCTAACGGCTTTTGAAGAAGGGCACAACTGCGGCATTCTCCTCAACTCCTCTTTTCTCTTACAAATTCAGTCGTGCTTTCGTTTTTATTTCCTTCTTTATATCTTTCTGTTCATCTATCTGTTGAGGTTTTTCTTTTTTGTTTTAATTTGGGGATTATGAATGGGGGTGAGGAGTGCGGCTTCGTTTTTTCCGGAATCAAGGCCGCCGTCGTTCACAAGGAAAAGAAAATTATCGTCTGACTTAATCTCGGCTGAAAGCTCCTAATTCTCATTTTAATTTCCAAAGAAAAGAACAAACACAGATTCCTTCTCCTTTTCCCTTAATTTCTTTGTTTTTCTTGCCTCGGAAAAGAAAGAAAAAGACTTGAAATCTTATTTTTTTTTTTTTATTCATTTCTAATTTTTTAAATTCCTCAGCGGCGTTATCATCTTAATGAAATGACTCGTTTGCAGGATTTTTCTCCTTCTTTATTATTCTTTTGAACTTCTTCTCATTTTTCTCTTGAAAAGGGTTCTCTAATCATTTGTTCGCGTTGATGTGTGTGTGTGTGCGTGTGTTTATATGCATGAAGTATCGTTTCAAATGAGAATAATGAACGCATTTGTCGAGAAGAAAATAATGCATTCATTTTGGCTTTGTTTTTTTCTTTTCTTTACGTATACCTCCCCTTGACAAATTACTTAAATGAAAGTAAAATTCGTGCACGAAGTTCTTGGATTTTCAGTCGAGGGCTTTTAATCCTTAAATTGCCTAAAAATGAAAGGCGAATAGTGTGCACTTGGTTATAAGGTGCTGCGAGAAAGATAGATAGGTTATTGGAGTATAATTTATAGAAAGACTAGCTGATACTGTATGCTCGGCATTGCTCGGGCTGTTTGTTTCATGAATTTTTGCTATATCCGAATTTGAATATAAGCACGAACACGTGCAAAATCATTAGAATTAATATAGTAAATATTCACTTTAGAAAAATGAAAGAATTCTTTAAAATGCTCGTAATGAAAGTTTTGTGTACAATTGGGTTGCCCAGGAAAATTCGACATTGCATCATTAACTTTTTAGAATATCAAAGAAAGCCTATGAGTAGTGAATTATTCGTGTCTATATTATAAAATCCTTCATAGATGGATTGAGAGAGTTAAGTAAATCTGTTTACATCCCCATCTTCAACCTGTAACTGTTTTAATAGAGTTGTATTCACTCACAGAAGGTGGAATCATGTCCTGAATGTGGTTGTTCATATTGACAGTATCAATTTTAGCAGCAAAGATTGCCCTCTCTCACAATCAGTTGTGATCTTTCTAATTTTCTAAAAGAAGTTACTACATTAGAAACACCATATGAAATGTAAAGTTTCTCCAGTTATTGGCTTATTAGGGAAGGTACCTTCACCTTTTCAGCAAAAGCTTGAGAGCTGCACGTCCTTGAAATTTATTGCCTTATTTGTTTAAGAATAATTTCTTATCTCTCTCTAAAGATTTAAATAAAAAAAGAAGTAATAGTGATTTTTCTTTCTTTCTTTCTTTAATACTTTTTATAATTTTCCCCTTTAAAACGTGAATCATTAAGGCAAGCATCGTAGCCGACAAAAAAGATGGTCAGGTGACTTTTCAGTGCCGGGGCCTGCCTTTTTCGTCAGTTACGGCAAGCATTAATTTTATCAATTATTTGTTGACGCAACATGCAAACACGACCAACCAATTATTGACGCAAACACAACCTTGTGATTGTTCGCACAAGCTAGCAAACAAACATTAACCAAGTCTATTTCATATATACAGGGTGGAAATTATCTCCTTCAAAAAAACTACACTACGATGTAGACGAAATTCAGTCGATTAGAGTAATATAAGACACTTGGGGTCGCAAATCGCAAGCAACGCCGTAAATTGAACCTCAAACTAAGCTGAATTGCATGGCGCTGCGTAGCACGAGCCAAATTTGGGCGACTGTGTTCACAAAATGACGGTACGTCAAAAGCTAATTGAACTACCAGCATTTGTTCATTTCCTCGATACTATTTGATGAAAGACATGATAAATTCTGTCGGTATTAAACAAGGTTGGTACTGCTCGTGCTACTGACTCCGGCGCGAGAGCAGCCTACGTCACGTTGGAGTGGAAGGCGGGCCTCTTCGAGATGAGGTAGTGTGGAGCGGGGGGAACCAGCCAGGCCGCGCCGGGTCGCGTCGCGTCGCGCGAACGCAGTCCCCAAATTTGGCTCGTGCTACGCAGCGCCACGCCATTCAGCTTAGTTTGAGGTTCAATTTACGGCGTTGCTTGCGATTTTGCGACCCCAAGTGTCTTATATCATTTTAATCGCCTGAATTTCGCTAACATGTAGTGCAGTTTTTTTGAAGGAGATAATTTACACCCTGTATACGTAGATACTGTATATAGATTATTAATTTCTATGTTTTCGAGAGACTTAACTCCAGTTTTGGATTTTTTCCATCATCGTGGCAGTATTAGACAACTTTGTGTTACATTTCAACTTTATAACTTACTTCCAAGAAGCATTTAACTTGCATTGTGTTTTATGTGTATAGATGCTAGAGCGTAAAATTGTATAAGCAGCTTCCACCTATGAATGCACTTTCTAAGCTAATGCAAAATACTAGCTACAAATACTAAATCTTACCAACACTATAATATAAATAGGATACTTAAAATAAAAAGACCGTCCAAAATATATCGAATAATGTTCAATAAATAATGATCATAAAAGTTCCAGCGTTTCTGCCAGTCTTCGAAGACATGCTAGAAGCCATTTTTTGAGAGGTCCTTCAGAATCGCCTCTGCAGCCTTCACAATGTTTCTGTTGATGTAAAATACTTCCCACGTAGGCATTTCTTTAAATTAAGATAAAGAAAAATCTTGCACGGGGCTAGATCCGAACTATAAGGAGGATGAGAAACATTCTTTATGGAAATTTTCGAGCGATATTCAGTAACGACATTCGCAGTCTCTGTCGCTCGGACTGTGTTCTCTGGCATAGGTATATCCGTTCCTGTAGCTTTTCATTTTCGGGTAATTCATCCACAGATGACTGAGGCAAGTTTTAACTTAATCATATGTCCACAAACTGCTGATGTGATAGCCTATCGCTCACCCTTTTAAACCTCTCTAATCTGTTTGAACGGCGGCTTATTCAGTTGTTTCAACAAATAATAGCTACGTGGGCGTTTTTATCAATACTCTCAATACATTGTTGCTCTATAAAGCATGGAACAGCACGCTTCAGAGTGCAACCCAGAGGAAGATCTCGGCCGTTCGCATGTTATCGTTAAGGGGGGGGGCCGCGGCCCGGGGCGGGGGGGAATTAGACTTCTCTGCGCTCCTCACTGCTTGTAGGGAAAGCTTGCCTATCTTGTCCGCTTTGTAGAACCGGTCTTCTTGCGAATTAGCTCTTCCCTTTGAGTAAGTGAAACTGTATAAATGAAGAGCACCTGGGTTGCCTTTATTGGTGTGTGGCAGGTGTAGAATTAACTCCTTTTTTTTAATTAATGAACCGGAGGCTCATCATTGGCCATGTTTCTTTCTTTAAAGGCGCTGGGCAAATGAAAGTGAATGAAGACTTGTCTCGCTACTTTTTAAAATTTTTTATTTTCCTTATTCCCTCCAACTGCTCTCAGTCGTCAATAACGTATTAACGGAATAAAGCAGATGAGTAGAAAAAAGAAAAGAAATGAAAAGGTGGGGGTGGGCGGGAGGAAGAGAATGGTTTCGAAGACAAGAGGGGGCAAAAAAGAAAAAATAAAACTTTAAGAAGTTCGGTGATGAATTATTCAAAAAGAATGCAGGCCCGATCGGAATAAAAAAAAAAAAATTATAGACACACTCTTTCTCTCTCTTGGCTTATGGTAGCCGGTGTTGTTGTTGTTGTTGTTGTTGAAGGACTTCATCTCTTCGATATTATTTCTTTTCTTTGGAGGAAACCAGAGAAGGATTCTTTCTGCAGCGGAGAGTATGAGGAAAGGGGGGAGAGGGGCAAGGAGGGTTGGTGTGATCCCTTTTCTCCTCGAGGATCGTAAATCCCCAGCAACAAAGTTCCCTGCCGATAGAGAATGACAATTTTTTAGCATAAACCCCGATGATCAGCCGCCGGTTGTTTCTGGCGAGGCCCCCGAACGGCCGCCTTTTATTGCCACTCACTATCAGGCCAATATCAGAAGCCATAAAAACAAGAAGACGACGCTGGTGGGAGGGGTGGGTGTTTCGGAGGATGGCAAAAAAAAAAAAAAAAAAGAGAGGCTGCTTTCTGATGGGAGGGGTTACCCCTTTTGCCTGATGAAGTGAGGGTTTCCTTTATAAAGAAAGGGTAAATGGGGGGCACAGTGACAAAGTGAAGTTCTTTGGAAAGAGCGCGACTCCGTTTAATTCCTTCAAGGAAGCGAAGAACGTAAATTACAAAATGGTCGTCGTCTTTCTCTCCGTTTTTTTTCCTTCTTTTACCCCCTTTACCTTTGCCCATTTTTTTAAAATAGATTTAGAAGTTTCTGCGATGGGCGAAACGAAGTTTCCTTCGAACTTTTTCCTTTATCGAATTTATTTCGGTTCTTAAGGCTAATTTTTTTTTCTGTCTCGGAAGAATGAATGAATGAGTGAACATTTCGTTAAGCTGAGATGGAAGTATAAAAAGCAATTAAATGTGGAATTATTTTTTTATCAGTACAAAAAAAAGAGCGAAAGACTTGGTTGCTATAAGAGGAGGAGGTCGTCGTCTTTTAATTTCCTCCCTTACCTAAGCATAAAGCGGGTGAGTGTCACGGGAGATATACGAGGAAGGCTGCTTTACCAACATTTTTATTTTATTAGTTTTTTTAATGTGAAACAAAAAAGATTTATTGGATTGAGACGAAATTTTTGTCTGGGAATTACATAAATCTTTAGACGATTGCAAAATAAAAATTCAGAGGGGATAAAAGATGAAACGGTTATTTTGAGGGGATGGGAAAATGTCTTTAAGAGAAACGATCAACTTTGGAGAACGTTATCATTTTTTTTATATCAGATTTTCTGGAAAAAAGATTGTCCTCGGCTGGAGACTCACCAAGAACTCGGTTGAGTACCTTTTGTAGTTTGGTCATTTGTAGTTTTGCTATAATGGTTCACGCAAGCCCAACTTCTGTCGCTGAATTTACTCTTAACACTAAGGTCGCCAACCAGTTTTCCTCTTTAATTTTCCACATTACCCGCTACTCAATAATTGAGACTCCAGCAATATAGACTAACATTAGCCTATAGCTAAAGGATCTGTTTGGTGCCATTCACTTTTTCCCTCCACTCTGTTTATGTTTTCCAAGGTGAACGGAGCTCATTTTCGATTTATCATCTTCCCACCGTTTTCGGCCTGAATTATTCACACTCCGCCTTCTTCCATTGTCTCTCCTTGTTTCATTTCCTTTTGAAAGAGGCATTCTCTTCATTGCCCCTACCCCCCCCTCTCCATCCGCCTCTTATTATTACGGAGGGAATTTAAAAAAGGGAATTAAGGCGTTCTCGTTTGGTCTCAGCGCTTATTGAAATACTTTTGGAAGGCTTTTTAAAACCTTTTTTTTTTTGAATTTTTAATTTATCTTTTCTCCGTTGCCTTCATTTGCATGTGAATTTTTGAAAAGGAAAACTATAAAAGGGGGAAAATTTTTTACGGGTGGTGGTCGTATTCAAAAAGACGTAAACAAAAATGCCCCTCCCCGACACACACAAACACACAAGTGGCTTATTTTTTATTTATTGTGTTTTCTTCATAAAAGAGGACGGGGAGTTGTGCTCTCGGGGGATTTTTTGAGCCAGCGGAATGGGACTGGTGCCCGTATTTAAACAGCGTGAATAAAGATGAACAATAATAACAAGAGAGCAGAAGATTGCTTTTTTTTCTCTTCTGATGAATAACAATTAATCTTGCATGAGGGGCAGCCGAGGTAATTGCAAAAGGCTTCGTCGTCAAAACAATTTTCCACCAACTTAAGACTATAATGTTTGGAATTGCACTTAATTAGCTTCTGTTTTGAAATGTCCTTTTCTCAGTTTGTTTTGTACGTTCTTTCAAGACAATAGAGATGTGTACAATTGGAGACGTCTGTCTTTCCCCATTCGTAGTATCGGCACAATTGGAATTCGTTTGAGCGGTCAAGTCCTTTCCAAATCGCGTTAATGAGATGGGAACAGGTTCTTTTGAGGAACCGCCTTCCTGTTGAAAATTTACTGACGACGACGACGACGTCATTTTGAAACGATGACGGGCTCAGTTTGGTTAAGGAGTAACGAGGAAAAGTATACAAATGTCCCGAGTTTAATTAAAAATGGGTTCGAGCAGCTCTGAGAGTTCTGTGTACACGTTAGAATTATATGCACGGTGGACACTTTGATCACTGTCTCGAAACAATCGGTCGTCTTTGTTTCTTTCTCGTGATTTTTTAAAGTTTTATTTTTTTTTCTTGGGATTCAGAGAGGAAAGAGAAATGCCTGCTGTTTTTCATTTTACTCGAGATTGGTCCATTTGATGAAAGAATTGTAACGATGCGGCTTCTGTCGTGTGTATTCTTCTCTCTACATGGCTACACATGATAGAATAAAAAAGTGCAATCTGATTCGTTTAATAACGAGTCGTAATAAATGTTCTCTCTCACTTTGTAATTTAAAGTTCAAAGCCCATTTTAAAGTAATGATGTCCATATTTCCGTTCTTCTTGTTATCAGCTTTAATGAGTGCTGGAAAGAGAGGGAGAGATAGGCTGGGAAAAGAGAACCTTAAGAGTTTTACGGAGTTACTTTCTCTTTTTTTTTTTTTTCTCCGCCTTCCTTCTGTTGGTTGTATATTTTTTCCTCTCTCCTACTTTTGTCGCCATTTTTCTGTCACCGGTGTGGCACGTGCTTCGCGAAAGGTGTCGAAGTGAGCAAATAAACAGGTTTTATGGGGCGGCGAGAAAAAGAAGCCAACCACTTCTCGTTAGTTTGTCTCGTGTGTCAGACGCTGGAGGGGAGGAGACAGAGTGTGTATGTCACCCGAGTTGCAGACGGACTCGTCGGTGTCAACCCCTACTTCAAAAGAAAAGGCGGTGGGGTGGGGAGTAAAAGCAAAAAAAGAAGGTTCCTCCTTAGATGGAATAAATAACAACACCTTGCTCGACCTTTTTCCTTATCCATGGAAAAGAAAAGAGAATTTCAGGCCCATGCGCATTCCTCAAATGCCCCTTTGCCTACTTTTACCAGCCGTTCGTTGTTATTCCCATTTACGTTTGTTTTCTCGAGTCGTAAAGTGTTTTCTCCGAAAACGTGTTTTCACTGATCATTATTTGAAAATCTATAAATTTGGCTCCCCTATTTCTTTTTTAAACAGCCCCACGCTTTTCTAAGCGTTGTCTGCCTGGATGTGTGTACGATTCACGACGATTGGAACGGTTTACAATATAACTTGATAGCTTTCACGTTGAGAGCTCACTCTAGTGAATATGGCGTGAATCTTAGTAGAGTGCTGCAGCTGTATCTGTTCCCTGTGTTGGTTTTTCTTGTGGTTTATCAATAATAAAATTTAAAGTAAAAAGTAGAAAAGGGAAGGAAAAATTCCCCTTCTAGACTCGAACTAGAGACCAGGCCTATTAATTACTGTGAGTTACTGCGGACAATGAACTGCAAAGCTGTTACAATATACCCATACGGACTTCCATGAAGCCACAAATCGGAATTTTTCCTTCCTTTTTCTAGTTTGTCATTTTGATATGTTTGAAGAGCTTATTCAGTTCAGTTATTATCTTTTCTTTGAATAAAATTTAAAGATTTTAACCGTGGCTTATGTTTCAATAATTTATTTATTTGCCATTGCCACGGATAAATTGTCGTGTAAGACAAAATTATTGAATCTGGAAGAGAGGTTAAAATGATTCAGATCAAAATCATGAGCTATGGTTATAAGGTTTCTTTGAAGCGAGAATAATTGATGGTAATAAATGGGAAATCAGTAGGTCGAAATGAGATTTTTAAGGTTCGAATTCCAAGGACGAATTCCAAGATGTGTCTGGATGCAACCTCAGCACTGTGACAAAACTTTGGGTTTTTATGATCGAGCAGCCGCCTATAAACCGAATATTAACTTACTCCATGCCAAGCATCGCTTAAAGTGATGCAAAAACGGACCCTTGCACAGTGGAGATGTATCTTAAGGGGCGACGAACCACGCTCTACTATTTGTCTATCCAGTGGATGGTTGAGAGTATGGAGAGTGTGCTAGATAAATGGCAGCTACCCGACCGCATTTGTCACGAGTAAATTTTGGTAAGGGACATAATGGTTTGGGCTGTTTCTCATGTTTCGGCTCTGCCCCTAGTTCCCCGTAAAAGGAATTGAAAAAGCCCAATTCTTGTTTCAATACGATCGTGTTCCTGTCCATAAAGTGCAGGCTATGTGCAGTTGGTTTGCTGACATGAATATTGAAAGGGCTTTCTCAGGATGCGGGTCTCACTTCCATAGAAATTTTGTGGGATGAATTGGGAATGTCAGTTACTAGCTAGGTTACGCTGCCCAACATTGGTGACACTGCTAACCACTGCTCTCTTGGAAGAATGGCGTCACATCTAATTGTAAGATTTCAAAAATTGAAGGAGAGTTTTCCTGATAAAGTGGGGACCATTGCCACGCCATATCGTTTCTTAGTTCTTTGAAGGTGTGTGGATAATTTTTTTATTCATGCAGTGGATTCAAAGATGCGTTTTACTTTCGCATTAGAAAAACGCCGTGTTGATAAATTTTCCCCATCTTACTATAAACTTAAAATTTTTCTGCTTGGATTTTTTTGGGGGTTAAAGTGTGAGAGATACGTATGCGCAAAATTTCTGTCGTACTCAACTAAATCTGAAATGATATTTTGAAAAGTATGAAAAGATAAAAAAAATAAAAAAATTTCACTTTGTGGTTAAGAATTTAGCAGTTATCATCCTCATTTTTTTAAGCGATGGATGTTAATTGTTAAGCAGGACATCTTTAATATCTTTTAAATTTAAAGAAACTTTTCCTCCTTCCGTTGCTATTGCCACATTTGTGGGATAATCCTAGAGACGTTTAATTTCGCTTGCAAGGTCTATGGATTTGCGAGGAGAGTTCTGAAAATAAGTTGATACGTTTCCGAACTTTTCGTCCAATGCGCCTTTTAAGTAAACTTTTTTCATACTTGAAATTTAGAGAAATTTATATTTATAACATATTTATTACATATTAGATATTTATGCAGAAAATAATAATAATGAACAATACTTAAATTAGATCTATAAATGAATAATTAAAAAATAAAGCTATAAGAAAGACAAATAAGAAAGAAAAAAGGTTTTTATTATTTATTTATTTATTTATTTATTTATTGAGTAGCGGAAGAATGGAGCTATTTATTGTTTTCACAATGTCCGTCCCCTTCATAATTTCCGCATTTTTTGAGGTAGAAGGTTGAAATTCGGAATGCAGCTTACTATTGGCATGTGCACCTTCACTATTTAGTTTGGTTTTGATTGGTCCAATGGGGTCGGAATTGTGGGGACGGAAATTAGAGGGGACCAAAAGGAACGCGTATTTATATTTATAAAGCAGTGAAATTCGTTATGCAGATTCCTCTAAGCAAGATCAACATTACTATGAAGTTTGGACCAAATCGTCACAATGGGATCGGAATTGTGGGGGTGGCAGTTACTTGGTCTTTAGAACTATGGCAACATATGGCATGTCATATATCGTTTGATCGGAAATGATGAGAAATGAAAGAAGATAGAGCTCTTTTACACTTTCTAAATACTACGTTCGAGAGAATCAATTTTTCGGTTTAAAAAATTGTGGAGAGGGGTTAAAAAGTGAGATAAAAAGGTAAAAATAGATGATCTCAGGGCTTCAACTACTTTCCTATACCTTCCTCGGGAGGATTAACTTCTTGTTATTTACATTGCTCCGGATGATACAAATCCTAAAAACATGAAAAATATAAATATTTTCTGCATACAACACATTTTATAAATGCATACGCATCACAATTACATTTCGACGAACGTATATCTTTAGGAAAGGAAGCTGCATTAACATTTAACATTAAACAGTTTATTTAAAAGGCGCATTGGACGAAGAGGTCGGACACGTATCAACTTATTTTCAATACTAATTTACCAAAAGAAAAGGAGATCAAAATCTGTGAAGAGTCGACTGCGAACTCTCCTTGTTAGTGATATTATCTGCACATGTGTATTAAGAATGTCACTTGATTGATTTATGTCTCATCTGTTATGGCCTTATCAATTAGATTCCTCTCTCTCTCTCTCTCTCTCTCTCTCTACCAGTGCAAGTAGAATGTTATGCATCTTATTCTGTAAAACTTCACTGGGATATGATATGTTTATAGTATGAATTTATTATTATTATTATTATTATTATTATTATTATTATTATTATTATTATTATTATTGGTAACAGTAATAGTAATACTACCATAAAAGAAAAATAAAGAAAAATAAAAATGTGGGGGAAGTTTTTTTTTCTTTATCTAGCAGCAGCTGTTTGCTTTTTCTCTTTTTTTTCTTCTTCTTATGAAGCGAGTCAGATGTGCTGACGCTCCGGCTAATGAGAGCAGGGTGATAATTCCCTGTCATCTCCTTCATCGCTTAATTAAGATGAAGGTAAAGAGAGAAGCAGAAGAAGGGGAGAACGGAGTAGTAAGGAAGTTGATGGTGGGGGACTATGAGGGGCGTGGTAAGGGAATTGAAGGCGACGGAGGCGTTAACAGGAGGAGGAGGTGGTGGGGGAAGGAGCTTAAAACTGAAAAAAAGGGAAAGAACTGGCTGCCGGGGAGGGATATGGAAAAAGGAAGGAAAGAAGCGTCGCGATCAAAAACTGTTGGCAAATGTGTAGAGTGATGAAAATCTTCGTTGTGTGTCATGTACCGACGGAGAGTTTTACGTTCAAAGCCCTAATGAGCATGCACGTCGAAGAGGACTTTTTCCTCCTACCCCACCTCTCTCTCTCTCTTTCTCTCTCTCTCTCATTCTTTGTAAAGGTTCTTCGTCTTTCCACACTGATGCCAGCTCTCCATTCCACCGAAGCTCCAACTTTCAGGGCCATATCTTCTGGTTTTCTAAATAGGTAAAGCTTTGCGAATCGCTTTTTTCCCCATTGACGTGCGGTTGTCTGACTATTTCACTTTGTATTTGATCTGACCGATCGGCTGAAGCGCTACAGCTGGCTGAAGGAGTAGTTGCCGTAGTAATAAACCGGCTGAGTAATGTTGCCTATGACAAGGACAATGGGCCATGTTAGGGCGCTTTCCTTTTTCCAACTTGCTGCTGTGTCAGAATGAATGGTGGACGCAATTGACTTCTCGAACTTTGCAGGTGCTGTTCAAACGGCGCCCGCTCGTCCGCCCACTTTAATTATCTGCCGAAGTCTGTGATAGGAAAATTATTTATTATCCGATGCGATAACAGATCCCCATCGGTTCGTCGAGAGAGAGAGAGATGGATAGATAGTTGGAGAATGAAGGGATAAAGGGGTTGGTAGAAGGGAGTCATTGGGATTTGTGTCTGTTGTAGGCGTTGATCATTGATTAATTCGAGTTTCTCCTTTTGACATTTACGCGCTAATATCGAAAAGGCATTTGTGAGAAATGGCGAACGCGTTCTCAATAAATTTTAAGTTTTGGGATTAAAATTGAAACAGTCAGAGCAACAGCAGCCGCCGCAGCAGCTGGTATTTAATTAATAACACAAATCTCTTGGCATTTTGTTGCTGGCCACACTAGATCACCGTCCCACTTTAATTGGCGCCGAAACCGGAAAACGTGCGGACGGGAGGAGCACCCAACCAAAAGCGAAACGAGTCGGATATTAAAAATTTTCGAGATTAATAGGACTTAGAAAAAAAAAGAAGGGACAGCAACAATAATGTCATTTAATTGTCGGGCTCATCTTGCCCAGTTCAAGTCCTCCTCTTGGCTCATTTCAGCATAGTATCTACTTAAAAAGAGCATAGCACTATCGATATTGTAAACACTTGTTACTGTTTTTGACAGATTATAGTAGAGTGCATGATTTACGAAGGTTTGTACTCGAAGTTCCAGTCGGAAACAATTACCCTTAAAGTCGATAGTAAGGGGGGGGGGGTGAGCTTTGCGATTGACGAATTTTCACGCGCACACGTAGTTTAGACTTTTAAGAATCTGAGGAATGGGCATTGTTTATTGTCAGCGCCGGAAAGGGGACGAAGGAATGATGGAATCTCCTCTGTAAATGTTTAGGACCGAAGACGAAGGCACGTTATTTATCATAGTGTTCCATTTTTAGGAGAGAACGGGAGATGATGATGACAATGATGATACCCATAAAGAAAGTTTGTGGACATAGGAGGGTATGTAGAGATGTCGGGTGGAGGAGAAATCTGTCATAGAGACGTCGGAAGGGACGCTGTTATAACTTTACTCTGTTCTCCCGTCGAAAACGCCATCTGTCAAGCGGGCGGTGACACCGTGACCGACCACCGGAGGCGATACGTCACTCCGGGGGGATAAACAATTTGTGTTGGGATTCACGCGTAAGTCCTCATCCATCAAGCAAACGAAGATTTTGAAAAATATTTATTTCTTTCCGTATTGGTTTTCCTTCTATCATCTATCTGTCCCTCAAGTAACGTCAGAAGGGCACAAATTGTTATAAATATTTTTATGCGCACGTGACAAATCTGTGAAATGAATTATTCTGAGATGACTTCCAAATCTATGTCCAATACCTGGCCTTGATAAGGAAAATTCGCATGGAAAATGGATGTGCAGAGAGGAGTTTTTGAATATGAAATTTAATAATTTCTCGTATATTTCGTTGAGGTGTCCCTTTTCTTTTTTCCGTGTCAGGCGCCCTTTGTGGCACGAGGGGGCTTTTGAATGGAGCGAGGCGTGGTGGCACGCGTAATGGGGGGCCATTTCCGTTTGAATTTTCGAAGGCAGTCCTCTCCCTCGGTTGGTTGTTGATTTCCTTGTCGCCTGCTGTCAACCGGAATCGAGCATCGGAACGCGCTTCCGGTTGCCAGTCGGCGAGGATAGGGGTGGGAGCTTTCTTCCCGGCGCGTTGACCTCCAACCTCCCAGTCGGCTCGGATGAATTACCGAGGCTTGGTCACCGAAATCCCATGTCAACACGAAGAAGGTCACGACGGAAGAATGTGGCCAAGAGGAGCCAACTTTTCTGTGCTGGCAACCTTTTCAGAAGCTAATCTACTTCCGTTTCTCCTCTCTCTCTCTCTCTCTCTCTCTTTCTTTCTTTCTTTCTTTCTTTCTTTTGTTGTGATTACGGCTGGGCAACAATTGTGTTTTTCGTAATTCGATGGCGGACTTTTCTCTTCTCGATGGTCCACTTCCGCACGTAGGAACGCCGTTCGTAGCGTCTTAGTATCCGAAATTGCGTTTAAAGAGAATCTTCAACTGCACGAGAGGTAAGCTGACACCGGCATTGAAGCAAGGGAATGACCATTTGTTGTGTAGTTAATTTCAGAAAGGGTCGCTTAGATTTCTCTTCATCGCTAAAGGAAACCAGCAATTTTTCACATGGTTGGAAAAAGAAACAACTTTTGTAGGAAGCGTTTTTTTCCAGTCGGCTTCCTTCAAGAAATAAACAATAAAAACTCTTTCTGGTCACGTGTTTGCACTTTGTCTTATTGGCGTTTCTTTAAAACATTTTCGTGTACGTGATGGGCTAATACTATGTGTACATGAAAGTGACACGATTTTCTTTCGTCTAACAACTAAGACTGACTTCGCTGAAGTGTTTTTTGAACGAGATGGGGCACTTCCTCATTTTGCTTCCAACACGTTCCAGAAGTGTAGCAACGTTGACAGAGGACCTAATAAGCAGCTAAACATGATCCGATCAGAGCGGTGGGGCCGCGTGCATCTTGTAAAGCTAAACGACTTTATAAAAAGCCTTCTAGACGATATGTTAAGCAAAATTTATTCTTCAAATAAAAGTGATTATTCAACTCTTTAGGAGAAAATGATGTTGAAAGTATGTGTATGGTTGTGTGTCTGTGTGTATGTGTTGGGGGGGGGGGTGTTCTAAAACTCGGCGTTTTAATCGTGGGAGCATTTTGCGTACGATTAACAGAATTTAGGAGGCTTTTATAATGGAGGTTCTCTCATGTCTTTTTCTTTCGGCGGGTCTCGAAGGAGGAAAGGGTTTCTTTCTTGCCGTCGCCTTTCCTTTTATTTACTTTTTACAGTGAGAGCTCGTCGTCGGCAATGGAATTTGGATACGAGAATTTGATCGACGGCGTGTTTTCGAGTCCGACCGACAGAATGAGACAGAAGTTAGCGACTTTGTCAGTGTCGCGAGGCTCGGCGGCTGACAGTCGGAAAAAAGAAACGACAGCTCGGGGACAGATAAGAAAAAGAAAGTGAAGCCGAGTGCTACCTCCTTCACACTCTCCTCTCCGTTTCCTCTTTTCACTTTTTTTTAAAAACAGTTTTCTTTCTTAAACTTCTCTTTCTCGTCTCTCTCTCAATCATCGAGCCTCTTTGCTTAAACTGAACCATTACGGGGACGGGTGATAATCGGTTTTGCAGGCTTTCTAAAAAACCACGTTACTGATTGGCGAGACACCTTAACAAAGGGCTTAACTTTTTACTATGTTCCGCGCCTTTAATGCGGACGTTATTTTTTTTTTAATATTCCTAATCACAGCGAATGTATATCGTGTTGTAGACATAATCACATTTGCCTTATTACATTAATCACTCGAATTAGTTCCTATTAGCGATTACTTCTTTATGACGTCTCTCTGGAATTAGCTATCGAAATCTTAGTTTTAAATTATAAAAATTGTATCTTTGTTCCCCATCCAGGGATCTACCTCGTAGGCCCCCGCCATACTGGTCCTGGATGGACGATTTGTATCTCCCTTTAAATAAATAAATAAATAAAATGCATACAACGTTCGCTTATGAGTCCCTGTTTTAGGAGGAGTCTTGACCATGATCCACACTTTTTGTTCATTGATTCACGACGCTCTACTTTTCATGAGGGTGCTCGGAAAATATCTGGCAAGATTTTAAAGGGTAGTAAAGGGGACCAAAATAAGCACTTTTCATCATATAGGGTGATTCAGTCAGGGTGAATTCAGTCTATTACGTACGATTCTAATGGTTTATTCCTCGGAAACTAATAAACATAGGAATGTTATACTGTATAGACCTTACAATATACATTCCACATTGGAATTTCACACCTCGTGAGCAATATGCTCGATGTATGCTCCATTCATCTGTACAACACGACGAAGCCTGAGGGTGAAGTTTTGCAGCACTGCGACTCGCATCTCATGGTCAACCAGTGCACAAGATTCGGTGATTGCCTGACGAACCTCTTCCATGGTGCTGAACACCTTCTCCTTAAGGAACCCTCACAGAAAGAAGCAGGGGTTAATGTCAGGACTGTTCGATGGCCAGCTGAATCCGTCGTTGAAGAGGTTTGGGAAACGGTTGGAGATGACCTTGTTGTTGAATTGATGGGTCAATTCTGTGGGGGTTCCTTAAGGAGAAGGTGTTCACCACACGTCCCCGCACCATGGAAAAGGTCTGTCAGGCAATCGCCGAATCTTGTGAACTAGTTGACAATGAGATGCGAGCGCAGTGCTGCAAAACATGCTATTCATGAGGTGTGAAATTCCAATATGTAATGTGTATTGTAATATCTACATGATATTCCTATGTTTATTAGTTCCTGAGTAATAAACCATTAGAATCGTACGTAATTGACTGAATCACCCTGTAGAATGTGTGTCCCGGAATGACGCGTTTAAACACGCAATCGATGTCGTCAGGGAGTAAAAGTGCCATTTCCTCGCTGGGATTTACAACAGCATGCATCGCTTTACAAGCGCAGAGCTTGCAAATATCCTTATGAGGTATGGAAACGGATTAGCTGCTCAAAGACTTTACAGGGAACGATTCCCAACGAGACAACTGCCGAATCGACAAACGTTTGAGCGTGTGCATCCGCAGCTTTGCAAAAGTGGATTTGTCAGTGTTAGCTAATGCGATATGGGTTAGGTTAGATTAGGTTAGGTTATGGATATTTGCAAGGTCTGCGTTTGTAAAGCGATGCATGCTGTGGAAATCCCAGCGAGGAAATGACGCCTTTATTCTCAGACGTCATCGGCCGCCGAGCTTAAACACGTCATTTCCGGACACATTCTATGACGGAAAATGCTTATTTTGGTCCCCTCTATGACCCTTTAAAATTTTGCCGGATATTTTCCGAGCATCCTGTTACAGTGTTTGATAAATCGTCTAGGAATTAGAGGAGGCTGGTCTATTAAAAGCTTGTTGATTTAGAGTTCTTAATCCGGAAAGGTGTGTCTGCTATTTTCGGCAGAATGAGCCTAACAAAGGTAAAAGGAAGCTGGTAAGATGATCACACAAGCGTGTCTCCTTCGCTAATTAAGTCGGGATTTACGGACGGATGGAGCTGCAGTGGTGGTGGTGGTGGTGGTAGTTTGAGTTATGACAGGGAATCGATCCTTCCACGCATCGAGAGATTAGCAGGCCAACGTCGTCGCTGTTATTACTGAAACGCTTTCGGGGTGGAATGGACAACAAAAACTCCACTTTGGTCTCGGAATTCTGCTTTGCGGACTAACGAACAAAACGCTGGTAGACCTGCCTCTGTTTGTAAGAGAAACGGGTACGCTTATAATGCCGTTGAGAAGACGCTCAAAGCTTACGGGATTTCCGGCGTCGTTGTGGTGCTATTTTACTAAAGTGAGGGGGAGGGGGTTAAACGGCAACTTGAGAATTTTAGGGTTCAGATGGTTTGATGGGAAATCAATTTTGAATATAAGATGGAGGGGTATTTTTTAACATCACCGATCGCTCGTTCTTGTTCGTGGCTCCTTGTAAGCTTGTCATTAGTTTTAATTGGAAAGGCTTTTTTTTTGTATATCACTTTTGGATGAGAAGCTTAGGTTTGACGATTTTTATTTCCAAGAAAACGTGTTCTTATTATTTTCTTTCTGCTGCTTGAATAGGAAGTCGTGTAGTAGGGCTTGAATCCCCACATTGGCAAAACGCATTAATGGGAGAATCTTTTATTTCGTTTTTTGCTTTAGGATATCGCATCACTCTCTTCTCTCCCTCCCCTGAAATCTGAAATGCTAAGAAGGAAAAGGACGGGTTAAGGATCGACATTAATGACATGCTAACAACATTAAAGGATTAATGAGACTTTAAAAGCATAGAAAGTGCGGATTCACCCTGCTTTAGGCTGTACTCAAAAAGAAACCAGCTTGTTAGAACGAGCGAAGAAAATATTGGCCCATTACATGAGTGGAATTATTTGCATTCCATGTTGGAATTTGCCTCTGGCTAATTGCAAGTAGAAACGGCTTATGGAGACGGTCGCCTATGTTCTTCGGAAGCCTTTCATATTGCGAATTAACTGATGGTTTAATTAAAATTTGACGAGATGACGACCTTTTCCACCGGGAATAATCGCTTGACTCAATCGGATTCGAAATCTCGCTCGGCTGTGTTCGATTTCATCATAGGTCGGAATTAATGGAGTTCCTTTTTTTCTTATTATCTTTGAAGTACAAATTAATTCTGAATTTCTTTTCTCTTTAAGTTGAGAACGACGCCTTGTGTAGTGTGAGACGCCGTAAAAATGTCATCCCCTTGGGGCGTTAGAGGTGAGTGCCTACCTGAAAGTTAGTTGGTTTGACGTTACACTTTTTTTCGCGTCCCTCAATAGAATGCTGTCGCTTTAAAACGACTCTTATTTATATTTGATTATAAAAGGGATCCTTGCGCCGTACTTTAAAATTTACACGTGTCTGGCGTTTTACATTCATTTGAGACTTGTGCTGCTGCTATCTCTATAAATGTTGGACGAAGTTTTCCCTGCGACTATCGGGCCTTGTGTCCATTTGCAAAGTTTTGACCCAATTTGAAACTATCGATATGTAGATCATTTCGAAGTTGACGAGGCCATGTCGTGTTCTGAATGGATGCTGCGAATGTCATTCGACAGGCTCATTTGCGCTCATTACTTTGGGATTTGTTTCTTTGCGGAAAGTGCGCGTCTTGGTTTTGGGAAGAGGATAAGCGAGGGCGACCTAAGAAGGAGAGTGGAAGCTGCGGCCGCAAGGAGGCTCAAAGGTCACGAGAGAGAGAGAGAGAGAGAACCAAAATGCATTTTGGCTTCTCATTCCAAAAACTTTGCATTTCCAAGTGTGAGCAAAAAAAAAGAAAAGAAAAGAATGGAAGCAAGTTTTAAGTGGTGTAGCGTTAAGTGCTCGGCATGATAAACGAGATTTGCGATGGGGCGTGGTGTTCCGGATGTTTTTACTTCTGAACGTTAATCACACTGGACCCAGCCAAGGCTTTTAGTCGGTTTCATTTATTTTTTAGCGCCGTATTATGAGGGGAAATTAAAAATGCATGCTTTAAAATGGTGGATAAGAGAGGGCAAAGAGGTCGAGAGCGAGCAAGTTTAAGATGATGTTGGCGAGCTGGAGGTCGCGGGTTTACACCTCCCTTTCTGTGAAACTCGACTAATGCAATCGATCGATGGCTAGCAAAGGGTTTATTTAGTTTTCCTCGAACGTTGTCGTCATCTCATCTCCTCTCCCTTCCGATGAATATTATTGAAAAATCGGTCAAATCTTGAATAAAAATTCTTTCGTGGAAGTCTAGAAATCAAATAACCGTCCTCCCTGTTTCTTCGAGGTATATCTCTGTAATCGCCTATAGGGAAAGAAAGGAAGATTAAGCTTTATTAGTTTTCGCTTAGGTATGAATAAGATCCAAGTTAAAATGTATTTCATTCTTCCAACTGTTAAATTATGGATGGGGGAGGCAAAGGTCCATTGAACTCGGGTGTTATATTCATGCAGTATTTACAAGGCGCTTCGATTGAATTTTAAAGGGAATAGAATCGCTTGACCGCTCAAATCAAAAACAATAGTGAGCTTCTATGGAGTTCTTCTTTTGCTGCTGCTGCTAATAATAATAATAATAATAATAATAATAATAATAATAAGCTTTCTCCTTCAGAAGCATTAAAGTTTTGTACTCTTGTTGCGTGGGAGTGGAATAAGAGAAAAGATTAAGTGCAAAGGAAAGGAAGAGAAGAAGAATATAAAATAATAATCATAACAAAGATGATGATGGCGGTAATGGCAGTTGAAGAGAAACGGTAGGAAGACTTTCGTTTCATTTAAAATGAAAATCTATTTGCTCATGATTTCAGTGGAGCTGAGTCCTCCGTGTAATAAAAGCAACGTTGTGGATTCCTTTTAACTTTTCATTTCGTCACTTTCGTTGGGTGGAACACAAATGGCGTCAACGATTTCGTCGCGCTTGGCAATAAATTACTTCGCCAGTAGAAATTCCCATCTTTCAAAATTCCTCGCCTTGCTTACGAGCAATATTGGCCTTCCTCCTTCTCCTCCTCTTTGTCGTCATTCCCTTCATTCATTTTTCTTACTTGATGAGGAGACTTCTTTATACATGATGCATATAAGGGAAATCGATTTCGAGAATAATGAGAATGAATTCACGGGAGGCTGCCTTGCTTCATCACTGGCATCCGTTGGAGCTTACACATACTTTAAATTAAAAAGAAAAATTCTATAGTCAAGGAAAAAAAAAAGCATTTTATTCACCTTTTCCTCTATTGTTAAATCCTTACTTGATCCCTACTAGTTTTTACAGCCGTGAAGCGGCACCTATGACATTCTCTTTCACACCCACACACACACAGACACAGACACATTCAAACGGGAAACCAGCGAGGTCGATTGACTTCGTATTTACCTTGACGTGTTTATCCTACATGATTACGGCTCGTCGATTGAATTTGCAGTTATTTTTTATTAGGCTAAAGCTGGAAAGAAAGTTATTTTCTACTCTCCCATATTGCTTTCGATGAAATTAAGTTGGGTTTGATGCAGAATGTATAAAAGTATTCTAAATGCCGAATCGAAGTTTAAAATTTAGAAAGTTTCTTTCGAACTTCGTTTTTCGAAGCCAAAAGCGAAATTGCATTTGTTTTAACGATTTTTTCCCTTTAATGTTATTTAAGTATACATACATATATCCTAATGATTACTTGTGCTCTAAATGGTTCCATCGTTCTTGGCAAATTGCTGTAAAACACTTGATTTTTCCCAAATATGTGGCGATATTTTATATTCATTTTTATGTAGTAATAATAATAATGATATAATAAGATTTTTATGAGATGGATTTAGACTCATCTGAATGTGCTGAACAAGTCTGTAATTGGAAGTTTCTCTCTATCTCTATTCGGGAATAACTTGCGAATTACATGTCCTTGAAGGACAGGGCGGTGGTCAGTTTTAACATTACCAATGGAAAGTGCACACCAGATATTTGTAATGAACATCTTGCTTGTATTTTGAAATCATGCTTAGTTTCCGAGACATTTGCCTGGTACGATTTAAATGGGGCACACCCTGTATAGCAAGTAACTGAAATGACCAACGTTCATTAACAAGAATCACAACATCCCCACCTCTAGTTTCCCTATCTTGACGAATAGTATGGTAGGGAATACGTTGAGTCATGATACCGAGTGAGCCAGGTCTCAATGATCACACAGATTGTACAAGTAATCCATAAAATTATGTCACTGAGCAGAGTCTCAAGTTTAATAATGACAAAACAATTATTTTACTGGTGGACAGAGTAAAACATAATAACTCTTTTCACTTGTAAAGTGCTCGCAGTAATTTTTGATAATAGGCTGTCTTTTGCAGAGAATATTCAATCGTTACTCATTGATTTAATGAAACCTTAGATTTTTATTCGCAACATTGAAAAAAGATATTTAATAAAGCATGAAATAATTAAAGTCATCAAGAGTGTTTTGATTGCAAAGGTGGAATATGGCATTGTGTTGTGATCTGCGGCTCCAAATCAAAAGAATTCAAACATCTTAAATGATGTTTTGAGAATTGCACTTAATATTCCTAGAATGGCCTCTATTACTGAAGAAGAATGTATTGGCTATGATATTCCAACGTTTAACTTTGTCAGTGCTTATGCTAGACTTAAGGAGCATTAGTGTGCTTTGATTACTCTTCAACACCCTGTACATTTTGTTAGACTCTGGATATTGGATGCTGAGAATATTCGGGAAACACGCAAACTAAAAATTTGTCCTACTGTTAGAATCTCTAATTTTCTTGAGGCCTTCTTCCCTTGAATGTGGAATGCTTTGACTTATAATATTCGTAATCAAGTTTTATACTGTACATTGGACCGTTGTCTTAATCATAAAGAACATGTGCATAAATTACTTTCTCGAACTGCACATAATACACTGAAGAGTCAAAACATTATGACCACCTTTGGCCTGCAAAACAGCTGCAACTCGCCTTGGCATGGATGCCACAAGTTCTTGGTAGATGACTGGAGACAGGTTGTACCAAACGTCTAAGCAGCGGTCACGCAAAGTCGAGATATTCCGACATGGTGATGTTTGAGCTCTGAGCTGCCGCTCCATGACATCCCAAATGTGCTTTATCGGATTAAGATCCGGCAAGTTAGGTGGCCAGGACATTCATTGGAATTCATCCTTATGCTCCTCGAACTACTCCAACACAATGGGCGTTGTCCTGCTGGAAGATTCAGTTTCCAGTTGGGAAGACAGACGCCACGTAGGGTGCAACTAGTCCGCAAGGATGTTCAGATAGTCCGCAGCTTTCATGGTCCGTTCTACCACAACTACGGGTCCCAGATTCGCCCACGAGAAAGTCCCCCAAAGCATAATACCGCCACCACCAGCCTGTGTATGGCCTGCTGTAAGGGGGGGGGGGGCGCAACTGTTCACCTGGAAGTCGGTGTATCCTGACACGACCATCGACGTGGTGAATAAGAAATCGTGATTCATCGGACCAGGCAACTCTTCCACTTATCCATGGTCCAGTCTCGATGTTTCCGGGCCCACTGTAGGCGTAGTTGACAATGACGCTTGGTCAACAGAGGCACACGAGTGCGACGTCTGCTGCACAGTCCCATATCCAACAGTGTCCGCTGAACGGTGTGTTCCGAAACACTTGCACTCGGGCCTGCATTGTATTGGGCTGTCAGCTCAGCCTGTATCTTGCTTTACCAAGCGGGACAGTCTCCGACGTCCTTTTTCTTTGATGACGCGTCTTCCCTTTCAAGGGCCTTTCCCATCACTCACAAAATTAAGTGCAAGGCTGATTCCTTTCCTTCTCCAGCAGCAGTTAAGATACCATTCCTACTTAATTACGTGCCCTCCACGTGATCTAAACGACTTCATTCACCAATGTGGTGGTGATCATAATGTTTTGGCTCTTCAGTGTATATGGAGAGACCCACGACGTGGCGGCTGTGGGGAATGGCTAAGCGGGCGTCGGTGCGGAATGCCACATTTTCGTTTCGTAAAAATGAAAAATCGATTTCGTGTGCACAGCGCAACTTGTTTGACGAAAACAAAAAAATAATCCTGAGCAAATACGAAATTGCTACTTAAATTATTTCGTTTTCGCATTCTTTGGATTTTCATACGAAAAATCGTAAACTGTCTATTGTGCAGGAACGCTAATAAATTATGTAAAGAACTTTGAATTAGTTCGATTGTATAAAAAATGATTACCTCTCGGCACTGGATTATTTTAGAATTATTTTATAACGCCCTCTTAAGAATATTTCTAGGCGCTTCTTTTTTCCCCTTTTAATTTTACTATCGCAATGGAGTGTTAGTTGTTGAATGGCAAGGGAAATTTCATCCTCGGTTTCTTCTCGATTATAGAGCAGGAGGATGTCGATGATTTTGCATATTTATTGTGCAATTACCATCAAAACGGTTCGCGCAAATTCAAGGCAACTTCTTGGACGGAGATGCTCGATGTAATGTAATATGTGCGTCTAATTAATTAGCATGTCGATTGATTATTTTTTGGATGAGTTTGTTAAAGTAGAGGATACGAATCGGTGTGCTAATCGTTTTGACCACGTTGGGAGAAGATGGAAGCGACGCAATCTTAATGGAGTGAAAATGCAGTTCACTGGACGGGATTCGAAATCCTGATCTTTTGGGTGTGTTTGACGCAAATTTTTGTGGAGGCTTTAAGCTGGGTTGAACGAGACATTCCATAAGACTGGCTTCCTCTCGTTTGCGCTCCGTCGGTCTGAAGAGGCTAAAGACGAATGGATTCTATGGAACGGTGCGAAGATATACACAAGCGCACACGGTCGCTCGTGTAAATTGCGTTTGGAATGCGACTTAATGCGCAGCAGTTTCTGCTTGGCGTGGCGAACACTCGACGGTCTTCACTACCCCCGCCACCTTCCGCGTGCCGCGTGGATGGTTCAGCACTTTTTCGTCTCTTTAACCGGTGTAATACTATAAGTTTAAAGGAAGGGGGATGGAGTCTTTGAACGACACGCGATTACGCACGAGACGACGACGACGACGACGTCGTCCCCATTTCCGGTTTTGGCGGCGGATGATTTTTAAACGTGTCGTCGACGGGATTTATCAAAAAAAAAAGTTTTTATTTTTCCTCTTTTGTGTAGTCGACTTTTTCCTTTTTTTTTCACCCGCATTTTTGGTGTCTCATTTGGTAGTTGTGGGGACTTTAGAGACGGAACATTGTCATTCATGGGGTTGCCTGGCGCTCATCAAAAACGCTCTGCGAAGGAGAAAGATGATGGAGAGATAGAAATGAGGGGGCGCCACGGATGATAAAGAAGGCGTGAGATAGAGGGGAGGGTATTTTCTTTCTTTCGATAAACGGAGATGGATGGGTTTAGCGGAAGTGAGATGAAAAGCAGGTAACGTTCGAAATATTCTCCTCCTCCTGGACCATCTTATTTTTTTTCTTTATGCATCGAAAGAATGGAAAAGAAGAAGAAGAAATCGATGGAATGGAGAAGGTGAATTGGATGGTGAATATTTCTTTTGCGTTTTTGAATGTGGAGTGCTTATCATTTTCTTCTCATAGCCTTCGAGATAACAGCAACGCGTCCGAGTTGTCTTCGTATACACGCGTACGGTACCTGCACTTTATACACTCCATGATCATTTGCCATGAAACAGTCTGCAGACGTCGTGACATTCTACCCAGCACTATCTAAACGCACTCCTCTTCCCGTTGATTACGCGTTGTATGCTTAGTTCATCTGTTGGGTCGAAGTGGAGGCTTGCACATTTCGTGTCACGGGCTTTGTGACAAAGTGATAGACAAATGGTCTTTCACCGAATTGCTGTCACAGTGTAGGTAGCGTATGAGATTGTCCTGGATATATTCTTATTAAACTGGGTTAGATTATCTTTAGCATTGATTCCTCGAGGGAATATTGCGCCAACCCAGGGACAAACGCAAGCATCCATGCCCTCTGTGGGATTCAAACCCGCGACTTTTCGGTTCCTAGGGCGATAAGACCTGCGCCTCAGCGCTCTTAGCCACCGAGCTTGTCCAGGATATACGAATAGTTTGAGTGCTCGTTGTTCCGTCAACCAGTGGACCCAGACCGATCTACAAGAAACAAGATTAGACCGCCGAATTTTACAGTTTGGATAACTTAAAAGCAGATGCCCAGTACCACATCACTTCATTCTACATGTTTGGGTCATCACCTCATTCTAGCCAAGACGACGTTTCGCGTTGATCATTGGGTTATGAGCTGCTTCCCCGTTCCTTTGTAGCCTAGAGCATATATACCGCTTTCGACGACCAGTTTGATTAAGACACACTTGTCTCTGTCCGTCAGACTGTACTCTACTCTCGCCATGAAATCGCTTTTCCGCTATTCTCTACTTTCGGATATATCACCCCGCTCACTGTTGGTTCAACTTACACTCTACAACAGATGCATGCATGCACTTAGGCCGCTGATGTGTTAGCTTATCGTCACTTCACCTTCCATAATTTGTAAGGGCGTTTTTATCGGTGATCCGCATTTTTACGTAAAGCGAGGAGAAGCACATTTTCTGTTTTCAAATGACTGCATGTTGAAGGTTTTACTAAAACAACATTGTTTTCTTAAAAATGATCCTAAAAGTAGTCTTCTTGGAAACCTATGAAAGTTAGTTTCGTCTTCAGAGGGGAAATTTTCTTGGTAAATCCCAGAAACTTGGTTTGTCCGTCAGTTTTCTTCTTGCGACTTTTCGTTTCTTCGGTTGGTGGTCGTGGATATCTCTTTCAGGCATCGTTTCTCTGCATCAGGCGGAAGAAAGTTTTATTTCAGGAGTCTTTGATGTTTTTTGATGATGAGGCGTCGTGCGTGTTTGTTTTAATTATCGTCACTCGTGTTTGCGTGACGAGCTGGATCGGCTTTAAGGCGAGAGGAAGGCGACTTAAATCGATTTCAAGCACGGGCGCGCATCGCAAAACGGATTGTGCGCAGTCAGATTTTTCACATTAAGATGTAAAACAGCGCTCGTGTTTTGTGTGTGTGTGGGGGGGGGGGGGTTGTGGAGGAATACTGGGAAAAGGACGGTTGGGAGGAAGGGTTTAGGCGAGCAAAAGGTGGCGACCGCTCGAGACTTCTTCTTTCCTATCGCCTGGAATAGAGAGAGAAAGAGAGAGAGGCCACAAATTGCCCCTGACTCGATTGCTGGTGGGGTCCCTTCTCTTCCTTGGACGACGGCCAAGAGACAAAAGAGAGCGGCGTCGCTTCTCTTCTTCTTCGTTCACTAATATGGGACGCTGGTCGCTCGGGGTCCCATTAGCATCGGTCGGCCGACGGGCGAGAACTGCCGGCGCTCCTTCTCTTACCCCGCTAAACGACTCCACTTGTCGCCTTTAAAAAGAAACATCATCGATGGGGAAATATTAGGAATGCAGGGGCGTCAAAATTTTTATGAGCAGCCGTCTGTTTGTTGGGTCAGCGTTGCCTGTTGAAGGAGGAGGAGGAGGAGGAGGGATGGTTAATTGAGTTTGTTAACGGATGGGGAGCAGCTTTCCTCATCTGTAGGCTGCTTCAAGTGTCTTTACGGATTTCTCTTTTTGAATTTATGGCCGCGTCGAGGAAGGCATTTTGCAATAAAGACGTGTTCGCTCGCAAGATGAAAGGGACTTTTAATCACCCTGTTAATAATGGGGCCAATGTTAATAACGTTCATTTGATTAGAAGGACACGAACGTCGTCGACATTTAATCTTGTCGGGATTGTTGAGTCGTTTTCCTTTAGCTTTCAATTAAACATCTTTCTCTTTCTTTCTCGTCTCCGTGGCCCTTACTATCGCTTAATAATTCTCTTCGACCTCTATTTCGAGACTACATTTTCAGCTGCTTAACCTTATTAAATCAGGGAAAGTCATTTTTTAAAAAAAATAATTTTTTATCGTTTTCATTCCGGAGACTAAATGAGGTTATTAAACTGGATGACAACGATGGTGGCGCCTTGGCGATGTCGTTGTAGATCGATTGTGAAGTGACGAGGGTGGAGAGTAGATTTAGCACTTTCCGGATGCCTGGGATTTGCGAATCTGGATTTTGCTTTAGGTAATAGATTCCTGTGTGTTTGGGAGAGGAGGAGATCTTTTCTATCTCGATGATAATAATAGGGATCGACGTTGAAAGATTTTCGCGAGGAGGGTTTCCTTCGCTTATTTACCCAAACTCTACGGATCCATTAAACGGATTACCAAACTAAACTGCCGTGTATCGGTTTCCTTCTCGTCGTCGGTCGTGATCGATGGACTTTTCCTTCGTCTCCTCTGGTGACAATGTGGTCACGTAATGCAGGACTTGATCAATCCCACCCTTCTACGCCTTTATTCCCCTTCTTCTTTAGGAAAGACCTTTTTTTTCTTTCCTCTTTTCCTCTCCAACCTAAGTTCCAAGACCGACGACGACAGTTTCCATTGTCAGTAATGAAGAGCGCATGCGTGACCGCTGATCTTCCATTGTTGGCGAGGAAGATAGAGTGCGCCTCGACGGACACTTTTGCCTTGAAAGGGTGTCTCGATACCCCGCATTCGCGAGACCCCCTACCCCTCTAAACCTTTTGGAATTCTGGAGATGCAATTACTCGAATGAGCGATGAGGAGACTGGGAAGGAGAAAAGAAACCCACCTACTCTTTCCTTTTTTTTTCTTTTTTTCTTTTGATACATAACGCGAAAATAAGGTTTCCATCGATTTTGTGTGTACTCTCGTTTCTCCTCAATGAATTGCTACTCAGCTTTAATGGTTGACCGCACTCTTACGATGCGCGTGTTTATGTAATCATCGTGGCGATTACAAGTGACAAACTTTGTGGGGGAATATTAGTGCATGGAGTATTAAAGATACTTTAGACCGTGGATTGCTTTTCCGACAGGTGCATTTGAAAGAGAATGAATGACGAGAGAAATCAATTTTCTATTTTCCATATCGGAGACAGATAAATTTGACGGCGGACTTGGAACCGAACCGTGTATTCCAAAATACACTGGGAATGACGCTTTCAAATAAGAAAGACGTTTAAAAGGCAACAGGCAAACTTTTACTGTGTGCGATTGCTTTTGTTAAAGTGTTACTGGGTTGAATACAGTCCGTCTGAATTGTTAACTGCGTCTCCCTTGTGGAGGGAGAGAGAGATAGAGAGAGGGTGACACTGTCAAATTGTTGAACCAAAAGGAAAGCGCAGTAAATTATGTATGGGGTGCCTAATACAATTCGCTCATTATGAATATACTAATGATAAACGAATTTCCCATTCTCTTCTTAATTAAGGCGTTTCGTTTTTTCGAGATGACTTATTTAGGCGCTATTGCTTTTAAGGGCATGAATCATTTACGGCGATTAAAAAATTTATACAGCACGTGCAAATATCTTTATCTTCTTAAGAAATTTAGTTAAAGTTGAGGAGGGAAGAGTGGCAGATGCCAACAGCGGAAATTTTTTTTGTTGTTGTTTTGAAAAACGAGACTTGATGATAGGATTCTTTGTTTGTAACGGAAGAATGGCCCTATATTTTATAGAACTTAGAAGCACCTGTTTGTACTTTGTGCTTTCATTAAAAATGCATGGAGCTTAAGTGAAAATAAATTTGCTATTTTGTCATTTTTAAAATTTTGTTCGTTCGATTTTTTTCGAAGCTAAAGTGGGCCGTGTGGATTAAGCGAGGAATCGTTAGCGTTTAGACGTATCTCTGAGACGCACTTCTTCAGTCTGACTTGGAAGTCTGTGGAAGGTGCAGTTGTGACCTATCAGACATACAGGAAAGTGACCTGTACTGAGGGAAGGAAAAGAACTCATAATCGCGGACAGAGGTTGAAATATCCTCCAGTCATTAGAATGAAAACGGATTCGTGGTGAAAAGGAGAAAACGCGCCTCACCCCGAGATTGCAAAAAAAATATTAATAAAACGATGATGATATTAAGGACTCGAATAGGCGTAGTGCTTTTTGTTTTTCTAAAAGAGAGAGAGAGAGAGGAAGGATTTTTTTACCTTGTATCCTGGGGACCCCAAGAACAGTACGATCTTATTTTCCTCCGTTTCGGAGTCTCAAATATTATTAAAGAAGCCGAGCTTAAAGAGGAAAAATGATCGCTGCAAGTGGAGTCGGCGACATTTGAGCGTTTTCTCCTCTTTAAAATGGCTTGTCTTTAGATAAGGAAAAAAAATAAAGAAAACCATTTCTCCTCGGTTGCTAAAATCTCTTTTGCTGGTGGTGGTGATGATGCTTCGAGCAAAATCGAAATGTGAAGAATTCCTCCTAGGTGTACGGAGAGGTTGCCTATAAATAGATTTTCAGAATATAATTCGTGTCTGCGGCTAAGCCGTTGTGTTGGAGAGAAAGCAAAGACAGCAGCTGGAATGGCATGACGGCTTTTCCCGTTGGAAATAAATTCGAGTAATAAATGTAAAGAGAGTTATTTCAAAAAGAATCACCAACGAGGCTGTAGATATAAGTTGAGTTTAACGAAAAACCATGAGTTGAAATATCTGATAATAGGTTGACTTAACATTTGCAGAATAGGTGCTTCTATTTTAAAAGGTAGTTCAGATTTAACGACGAAACTTTTATTCTGATTCACCATTTGCTGTGATAAAAGCAGCCATTTTGTTAGAAGGTTATCCAGCAAGTTTTAAAATTTCTTCTACTAGAGGTCTGTTGCAGGGCCTGCACTGTATTTTTTGCTGCAGCTACCTCTAAATTCTACGATATATTCATTTGTCTCTGACAATTTTTAATTAAGACTTTTCCGCCGGACGATGGGTCTAAGATGCAATTTCAGATTCAAAGACGATATTGGTATACTGATCAAGGACTCAAAACTATTATATTATTAATTGACAAAGTTAAGCATAATACGTACTATCTACACTTGTAAAGTGCCGGACATAATCCTTGACAATAGATTGGCATTTACTGAAAATACTCGGTTATAATTGCTGACTAAACGTGAAATAATACAAGTGTTAAAAAGTGTCCTTGACCCAAAAGTTGAATTGGAATTGTGGTCTGCTCTGCTGCTCCCAAAATACAAATTAGGAGAATCCAAACGACATGTAATGATGTAATAAGAGGAGCATTAAATCTTTCAAGATTTGCCGCGATTACTGATGCGTGTAACATATGTGTCTACGCTAGGCTCAAAGAACTCTACCGTGCATGAACTAATCATCAGCATCCGATGCATTATGTTAGAGACTGGTTAGTGGACACTCAGAGAACGGGGGAAACTCAAAAATTGAAAATTTATCCAACCATGAGAATTTTTAATTTTCTTGAGACATTTTCCCCCTACAACATCATATCGACTTGGAAGTCCATTGCTTTCAATCTTCGCAATCAAACTGTTAATTGCATCCTTGACCGATGTGCAAATCACAAGGAACATGTTTTTAATCTTCTATCTATGACAGTGCACGATATGTGTCTTAATTGATTCTTATATACACTTACATGCCAAAAGTGATGGGATAGCACCTAATAACGTGTGGGACCTCCTCTAACGTGGCGAAGTACCACTGTGCGACGTGGCATTGATTCTACAAGTCGGTGGAAGACATCTGAAGACATTTCCAGCCATTCCGAATGGAGAGCTTCCCACAATTGCCCATTACGGAGCCACCACCGGCTTGCACAGTCCATGCTTGACAACTTGGGTCCATGGCCTTCGTGGGGTCTGCGCTACACACGAGCCCTACCATCAGCTCGTATCAGCTGTAATCGAGACTCATCAGACAAGGTCACACGTGTCCAGTCGATGTGTTCGCGGGCCCAGGAGAGACGGTTGTTGACGATGTCTTGTTGTTAGCAAGGGCACTCTCGTGGATCTTCTGCTTCCATATCCCATGGACACCAGATTTCGTTGCACAGTTCGCATCGATACAGCTCTAGTATCACCCTGGTTAAAATCTGATGTCATCTGGCGTAGTTCAGTTGCCTCTTAGCGTTGACCATTCTACTTAGACGCCGTTGGACCCGTTCTTTGGTGTGATCGACCACTGCGTTGTCCATGGTGGGAGGTAATGCTGTCGAGTTGGTACTCTCGGTAGACTCTTGAAACTGTGGACCGTGGGATATTGAATTCTTGAGCTACCTCCGATATTGAATGGCCCATACGTTGTGCTCCACATACCAGGCCACATTCGAACTTGGATAGCTGTCGTCGTGTAGCCATTGTCACACTGAACACCTTATCAATTACTCATGGCGGTGTAACTAAACTTATTGACACTGATTTGCATATTTATACTGTTTGCACGTGATGCTACTGCCACTTGGAAAATAATCCACTTCTATCCCATGACTTTTGGCATGTGATTGTACATATATTCCACTTTGTAATGCTAAAATATATAATAATAATTTCACAGTTGAAAGTCCGCGCCATTCTTCTCTAAGAGCAGCAGTCAGTTAGTTCCCCAACGTATGTGGCGCGACGTGGTTTATGGGATTGAGATCCGGCCAGTCCAATTCCTCAACTTTCACGTCAGCGACTCTTCATCTTGCGCTTTATGGACGTGCGTACGATCGTGTTGATACAAGAATATTTGCCATTATGTAGAAACAGTCCCAGACCAGTATGTCCCTACCGTATGATTGATTTGGGGATTGTGCCCTGCCCACCTTATCCAGGGGACCGTTTGGGCAGTGGATAAATTCCTTTCCAAATAGTGTAGCGTGATCCGTTGCTCTATTTCCTATTGCTGAAGTGCCCATTTTCGTCGATCTTTCGTCACTCTAAACAAAGCTTGGCATGGGTTGCGTTATTGTCGAGATTAAATGCGGCTGCTCGGCTATGAAAATCCAAAATTCGAAGCTCTCGACAAATTGTCACGTTGCATCTGGAGGCCTCTTGGAATTTGTTACGAATGCTTTCTGCTGATTCCCATGCAATTTCGTCTCGCCATCCTCTTAAGCAGTGGATGTGGTCCCTATCTATCAGTCGACATAGTCGTAGCCTCTACGTGTTTGCCAGTTCATAAAGGCATCATTTATCAACGTGCTGTGATCGCAGAAATATCACGAATGGATTTTCCGCTCAATAGCAACACCACGTTTAAAGCCCTTTAGCTCTGGTTTTTCGGCCACAGAACCAATGACGTCTGTTTTGACTCACCTCTTGCATCATTTTTTTACCTATAAAACTCGCATTGTGGCATCCATTGCAGAACCCACTACTTTCATCGTGGTGTCTGATCTTTTTTATCATCTTCAAACGTTTGAATTCTTTAGAAAGTCCTTCTGAAACTAGACCAACATTGACGAGGCAGGAGTGTGCTCCAATAAAATCTGTCTATTGTCGTTGATCATATTGGTTGGGAACAAAGGAAGACAGTTATCCGAAAAATTCCGGCGTCGCTCTGACGGTCAATTATCGGACTGCAGAGATCAAAGCTCCACAATCGATTTCCCTACTTCACGTTTAGTTTCCGGGTTTTAGAGGATGGAAGCGTCCTCTTTCAAGAATTTTCTGGTTTTTTTTCCATCTTCTTCGGCCGTTCTCGTGTGCATTGCCAACGTCTTCTATAGACTCACTGTCGCGTCACTGTGTAAACGACAGGGCGTTGATGTTGACGCATTCATTTGTTCGCAATTAAAACTTACAGAATACCACGTGTCTACTCATAAATTTCTCTCGCGTATTAATTACACGTCAGTTCGCGTCGTTAGCTCAATTAGACTCGACAATCTCACAGGACCGACCGATTTCTGGAAACTGTAAACTGCAAAGGTGGGAACGGTCACTTTGCGCTTAGGCCAATAAGAAGCACCACGAGAAAAGTCTTTTTGAAACAACAGATGACAGTCTAGTTAGTTCCAAGCGCATTGCGTTCGGCGTTCCCTTTGGAAAATGTCATGACCTCACTGTAACACCTGTAAATTTATTCAAAAAACAGAACAAATCACAATTCGTTCATCTTTGGGCGACTGAATGAGTGTTTTTTCTCGATTCATATTCCTCTTTCCCTCTTTTTACTCTGAAATGGCAAACGTTTCCATATTCCACCATTACCTCCCCCGCCTTTGCTTTTCCCTCTTTCTCTAAGGATATTTGGACTAGGAGGTTTAAAAAAGAGGAGGAGGAGGAGGAAAGAAAGAGGTTAGTCGATGAAGGCAAAGAGAGGAAATTGAAATGGAAGTTTTCCCCGCTCTTCCTCCTCCTCCTCCTCCTCGATCCGTCATTTGACGAGTCTCTCTCTTTTCTTGGGCCGTGAGAGTGAAGCAGGTGGTCAGTTGGTACTGCCAATATTTACAGCTTCTCCCATCCTCGTGCAGGAACCCTCCTCCTCCTTCTCCTCCTCGCGGTGGTAAGCAGGTGGGCGTTGGCTAGAGCGTTCCCAGAGGCGGCGGAAAGGTTCTTTTGCGGTCGAGCTCGCCGTAGCTCCGAGGCAACTTTCTCCGTTCGCCATTGGTTTGCGTTTCCCCTTTAAACTCTCTCGGTGGATGTCTACAAGTATCGGAGAAGAGATTAGCAAGTCACATGACTTGAAGGCTTCATCGCTCTCTTCATCGCCTTTGGGTTTTGGGCGATGGCAGTTGGCGCAGCCGAAACACACAAGGCGAACAATTTTTGGTCGTGCGAGGAACGGACGCTTCGAAAAGCGTGGTCACGTAAAAAATGGTTTGGAGACGAAAGTGTGCATGATGAGACACGACCTGTTTTAATGTTTCGTCGGCGACGGCTGGATTTATAGATTTCTAGACGAATAAGTGTCGAGGTTAATGAATTTAAAGTCTACCCCCTTAAGCCCAATTAGCGTAATCCAAAAAAGCCCTGTACGATCTCCATTAAGCTAATCTGGTGTGCGCAGCGCTTATTAAAAGTTTCACTTTCCGACAAGCTGCGATAATCCCCGCCGCCGCCGTCATCCCTTTCCCTCCTTAAAGACGAAAGCAATGACGAGAACAAAGGACATTCATTTCTGCTGGGTTCAACTTTCCCGTGGTTTGTGAACGGGCTCAACTCCTTGAGTAGAAAAATTGGCTGCTGCGGCCTTTAGTGATAGATGAGCAAAGGGATGGCAGTGGTGCTCAAAGGAAGGTGGAGTTATTTATAGTGAAGGGGTAGAGTGGAATGAGGTTTGGAAGAAGGAGGCGATGGGATTGGGGCTCATTTGTATTTAATTATGGTGATGCGTGTTTCAATTAATGGCGACCAGCCACCTCTCTCTCTCTCTCTCTCTCTCTCTCTCTCTCTCTCTCCCTCTCCCTCCCTCCATTCGCTTTAAGTCTTTAGCACCTTTTGCTGCTTCTCGTCTAAAACTTTCTCTTCCGAAAGAGAGAAGCGAGTTGAGTAACCAATTAACGAGTGACACAGATGCAGGTGTAAGGGATTACCCCCTCCCCTCCCAACTTCCCTCCTCCTCCTTTAACCCTCGCCTCTTTCTCAAGTGTAAGTCATTAACGATCTCCTTTTCGCTTCCCACTCACTCGTGATCGTTAGAGCACCCGAAGCGTTTGATAGGAGGAGTTGGGGTAGTTGGGGGATATGGGTTCAGTGGTCAAACCTCCTCTCTCTCTTCCTCTATCTCTTCACCACCACCAGCACCACCACCACCACCATGAGTCTTCCTTTTGTCGGTGGCATCGAACCTTTAATCCTTTCGGTCCATCCATTAGTTTGCGTTTCCTCCTTCCTTATCTCGATTGGGGGTTAATTTAATCTCTCTCTTTGTTTTCTCACTCTAATCGGCCCTGTTTTCAAACGGGGGTCTAATGAAACGTCTTAATTAAATAATATTTCCTCCTCCTCCTCCTCCGTCTTGTGAGGGAAATTTTACGCGAGTTATCTCACACCGACGCCAATTAGATTTGCACTTGGAGAGGGAGTTAAATATCTCACCCCCCTCTTAGTTAAATTTTTCCCAGACGATGTCGTTGCCTTATTGCCTCTCCGTATTATACGTTCATTTCGTTTATTCTTTTCTTTTTTTGAAACGAACCAAAAGCAAATCTTTTTTGGCAATGGATTGTGTGTGTTTAAGTGAGGGTTCGGCTTTAAAGGGCGGCGTTTTTCTGTGCAGTCGGATGGGAGGGGTAGAGGGAGCGGAATTCAATTGAATTTGGGCCTTTGCTTAAAAACTAATTTCTTTGTCAACTCGCCGCCATTATCCAATGAAACTGCGAGACTCTAATTGAGTAAGAGTTGGTTTAGGGCGACGAGATGTTCAGTTGACTGGCCTTTGACTCGGGGGAAATTTGAATTCTACTTTTGCTATTGCGGCCAATCCAAGAGCTCATTCTGAGAGACTGAGAAATTTCTGTATCAGTGCTGAGAGATAGCACTGTGTTTAATTTCGAACACTATAATAGCGCAAAACATACCTTCTATCTATAAGAAGATTGAAATTGTTTTCGATATTAGAAATTACCGACCAATTGCGAATGTCTCACCGTTATCTAAAGTAATTGAAAAGGCTATATTTTTCTCAGTTGAAGCAATTCATGTTGCCACTCTTATACCTAAATCAATACGGTAGCAGGAAAGGCAAAGATAACTTTATATGTAACCAATGTATCAAAAGCATACGATTGTGGTACAAAGAGGTCAGCTACTGCATGAAATGTATAAATTTGAGATACGAGGAGATTTCTTGAAGTTGATTATCTCATATTTTGAAGACAGAAAAATAAAAATGAAGAAGTCTCAAGGCGATATGACAAAACCATTGGAACTGAGAATAGTACAAGGTTCGTCTTTTAGTAACGTTTACTTCGCTGTATTTTCAAAATCGCTACACGGCCTCCTTTGTCATCGGTACTATCTCATATGTGGACGATAATTTTCTGATGAAGTGGTGATTCAGAACTATTAACCTAAATTCATTATCGATTCAACAAGATTTTAAAAGAATAAAAATGTGGTACAAACATAGGTATATGATTTTGAATCCTGAAAGAAACTAAATGGTATATATAAAAAGAAGTAAAAATGAATAAGAGCATAATACAAGTAAATGTGCTTGGTATTACTTTTGATAAAAACATACATTTCACATATTACTATTAGTGAAGGTCCTTTCAAGGAAGAAGTATTTATTGCGAAAATTAAGGAACATAGTAGTCGCGTTCACAACCTCTTAACTTTTCTCGCTTTTCTCACTTATCTTGCTTAAGTCACTTTCAGGAAAGCGAAGTCTCAAAGTCACTAAAATAAATAAAAAATCAAATTAAATCCTAACTAAGTAATTTTAGCTAGTCTATATTCTGAAATTCATTGCTTGTGCATGATTCTTATTTTTTAATTTTAATTAAAAAAAAAAAAAATCCAAATAAAATTTTAAAATTTATCAAAAATAATTCAAGCAAAAATTAGGTAGCATTATTTATTTTATGTGTATAATTAATTATTTTCCCACTTTCCCCTCTGCTTTTTTTACTTTTCTGGCTTTACAGCTACTAACTTCCGGTTTAGTGGTAGCCATATTGAATCGCCGCTTCCTTCCCTCGTTCCGATGATTGCCCACCGATAAAACTTGTAATTTAAAGGCGTAAGTAACGCATTTAACGTTGTAATTTTTTTTTGGTTATAAATTAAGGAATAATAAAACCATGGAGAACAATAAAAAACATTTTTCATAATCAATAAGTCATTTACTATTTTTCAAACAATTTCAATATGATCCTCATACAAAAGTAACAAAAGCAGCAAATGTGATCTTTTCACTTCCGGTTTCATTCACAACGAAAACCTATTTTCTTTGCTTTTCAAAAGCAAAGACAAAGTCACTTCCCTTAAGTGAAAGGTATTGAATGCGACTACTAGTGTCTTTTGATAAAATGAAAAGAGTCTTGGATACAGCTCTCTATTCGCCTCTTGTACGTATATAGAGCAGTAATCTGGTCGTCTGCTACTAAAATTCGATTACAGCTGTTAAAATAACATATTGTTTAAACTGGACAAAAGAATATCGATTACTCAATTTTGTGTATAAAAAAAAAAGCAGTTTGTTAAACTTCCATGCGTTCATTGTGTTTTTTAAGATTAAAAAGAATAGCAAATGCGTTAAGATGGAACAAACACCTTTGCCATTATGTGATAGAGGATTGGGAAAAACAGAAAGCCAGAAAAAACACTTTTCCACTTATAGTTTAATATAAGAATATAATACGTATGTGGAAAAACGTTTTCATTTTCATTTGTATAGAAGATTTTAGAGCTAATATACACTATCTGCCAAAAAGTAATTGAACACTTTCGATTTTGCATGTTTTGTCGAATATCTAGAAAAATACTTGATGAATTAGCCTGAAACTTGAGGGGTGTAAGGAGCATGTTATACCTAATACATTTCGGCGAAGGTTTTGTTCCGAAGGCAAATAGGGAGCCAGCAACAAATTGAACTAAAAATAATGTTTGGGGTCTAACTGTAAAAAATAATGCTTGAAATGCTTGAAAAAATAATGCATCGTAGCTGTGGCATGTGATTATGAGGCTTCTTTTACTTCTGTGTTCATATGGATGAGAATACCACGTAGATTCATGGAGATATAAAGGTTAGTTGAGGAAGTTTTTTTGTTTTCAACCCAATGCAATGTCATTTTCAGAGAGACGACACCCTGCAATCAGAATAGAAAAAATATTAAATATTTGTTGTGCAAGCAGAAGATCCCGTTTCAGCGGTTTAATGCATAGAGCCAAGAAGAGATGAGCCCCCTTCATCTGTTCTTGATAGAGCTCTATATCTCATGAGTTGCGGTAGCATTTAATTCTGCTAACGGCCCTTGTATATCGCTGTCACTGTTATCAAAATCGTTGTCTTGTTTTCATATGCCTTGACAACTAACCGTGATAGCGTACGTAACAGTTGCCGAACCATGGTGTGTCAGTGTCGATCGAAGGGGGAGGGAAATAATGATATTTTATTAATTTTGAGTTTGAATTGAAATTTTTTATACAGGATGCTGCGTTGTTATTGAGATCTTCATCTTTGATTTTAAGCAAAGTTGTTTTGAGTGTGGAGTTTACCTTTAAGATAGATGAGGTTAAAAAATAGTTTTCAAATGACATATGGAAAAATTTCAGAGCACTGGTTTGTATAGAAACAGGCATTAGACGTGGCAAAGGATATCGAAATTTGAGCAAGAGGCAATGGCCTGTAATGAGCAATAATCGAGGAAGATGTGAACTGTAAACTCCGTAGGGGATAGATCAAAGCCATCGATCATCTGCAATTCCTGCAATGTACACTATGTTGGTTTAACAAATTCACAGTGCATGAAATGTTGAATGGGGAAAAAAAGCCTTGCGTCTTACATAATATTTGTGCTATTTTATCAAATATTTGTTAAATCTCCATGGTGAATGATCGTGTAGTCTTTTGGGAATAAATGCGTCCAGATATCAATATTATCCTAAAAAAAATTCAATGTCTTAATGCGTCATGCTGACAATAATTAAAATATTGAAGAATAAAATAACTCAGGCCTTTTACTAATATTGATTCGTGCTTTCATATATTTAGTCTAAAATATATTTCGGTAATGTTTCACCTAACCTCTCCTTCAAGCGTTACGTAATTTAATGACAAAATGATTTAAAAAAACCTTCCTACCTTCATGATGATATTGGAAGGAGGCTATATAACGTCCTCATCTGCACATCACCTTCACAAAATTTTATTCAACTAGTCCCTCGTATCGTTAGTTCCACGAGGAGCAATGCAGAGATTGATCAGGCATGAAGGATAAGGTGCTGATGCCATGGTCTCCCAGTTCACCCGAACTCACGCTTTGCGAATTCTTCTTGCGGAGCTATGTCAAAATCGAGTCTATCTTGACCTAACGGATCGCATTAACTCTGCAGTTCCCCGCTATCGGCTTTTGCTAAACTGTGCTTCCCCAAAAATGCCTCACGGATATCTGTCTCAAAGTGAAAAGAAATTTCGAGTTTTTCTACAGAACTCTAACTTATGCAGCACATTTGTATTTGCCTGCGATGAATAGGATGGTTTTAATGAAACCAGAGAGCACGTTTCGAAAGTCCCGGTACATTTTGGTTGTATTTTGACATTTCTTAAGGGTTAGACGATTATCTCTTGATAAATGTTAGTGTCTGTGTAAATATATGCGTGTTACTTTTATATGTGTGCCTGTGTGTTTATCTCGCTCGTTTCTGCTGCAAACTTGGAACAGTCCACTTCGGCACAGCTCACTTTTTGTTTTTCGCGTGGGAACGCGAAAGAGTCCCATTTAGTATGTTCCCCCACTCGCTCCTCCCGCTCTTATTTTTCTCGAGTTTCCTACAGATCGAATAAGAGAGGAAATCGGACAGATGCCAATACCGGGGAGCAATGAGAGAGAAGAGAGAGAGAGAGAGGTGGGGGCGAAGAGGAACTTTATTTTACAAAAGCACTCGCTTCGCCTTCTCTCTCTCTCTCTCTCTCTCTCTGTTCTCTTTATGAGATTATATTGCAACCGAGATCCAGATCGGTTAAAGCGAAGAACTGCCGATAGGCGCCCCCGTCTCTCTCGCTCTCTCTCTTTATCGAATGGGGGGGGGGGCGGACTCGAAAAAGTCGTGGAAGGAGCGTAGGCTAGCGAGAGAGAGAGAGAGAGAGAGAGAGAGGGGGTGTGGGGATTCCTCTTCTCCTATCGCCCCACGATTCGACTTGGTAATTGGGTGCCTGACTCAAAGCTTATCCCGACAAGTAGGCACGCACCACACAATGGATCCTCCATGCAGAGAAGGAGAAAAGCAGGAGGAGGATAATGATAACGTCGAACGAGAGGACTTTCTTAGGAAGCGAAAGAATGAAGTTTTGGTAACCAAATTATGGAATACATTTTCACTGAGGAGGAGGAGGAGGAGGAGGAGGAGGGCGAACTAGATTAATTATTCGGAGGAAACACAATGGCCCCAGCTGGTGACACGCACACTCACTCACGTACAAAGGGGAGGACGATAATAGGAGGGTTAAAACAAAAACAAAGGACCTCCATCGTTTAAGGGTGGGTAATGAGCGGGCGAGGGTTTTGCATATGAAGGGACAATGCACTCTTGTAAGGTCAAATTCTCGCTATTACGAACTCCTTTATATGCAGCTGAAGGTATCACGAGTGCAGCAGTTTGGTCTTGGACCGTTAAAAATTCGTTGTAGCGAAATATTTGCGTTAACGAATTCGCTTTTGCGAGGCTCCCTAAAAATATCGAGCGTCGAACTCGCCAATGATGTTAAATTGATTTTGTAATATATATTTTTGATATATGGTCCCCCTATTGGATTTGGCCTAAAGTATCGATTATTTCTTTTGCACAGGGACAAAAGTTGTAGGGAAGCTCCGCCTGCCGTCCACGAGGATGCTTTCGCCGCGAGGTCGCCGCCTCAAGCAGGGAAGCCGCCGCTGCCCTCGCCGCCACTCTCGCCCGTCCTCGTCGCTGTCGAATACCGCCGCGTTCGTCTTTTGTCGCCCAAAGACAGGTAAGATCTTTTGCCGGAAGGCGTGACATTTCGTAGAAAGGTAGTTAGAGTCTTTTAAGCAGGTCGTCATTTCTCTGAAAACCCTGTCCCTGTGATGGACACCTTTTCTTTTCCTTTTTTCCTCCGTAAGCGTGCGCTGTCGATATCGAGTGGAGAAGTTTGACGCCGTCCCTAGTCCGTTTTGGAGAGCTTAATCGAATTTAATGGGTGGGGATGGGGCTTCTCTTTCTGACAGAAATCGATGTTGATAAAAAGGACTGACAAACGCCTAACGTCAAATGGCGATACCGTTGTTTCTCTACTGAGCGCAGTTGTTTAACTTGATTAAATTTCATTGCGTTACTTTTTTTCTCCCTCCTCAGAGACGCTCCAAAGCCTCATTTCGTTGATTTCATTCGCTCTCTATTGGCTGCTCTGCTCAAGGTTTTGGAGGAATTCGATAGGAATCAATACTTTGAAATAAATGAATGAGCCTATGACGTCACTTGTGACGTTTACGAGGCTAACGAGAAATACAGGCTCCAGCACTGAAAAGTCACCTGATCAAAATAGGTCTAGCAAGAATCCAACCTTCATTGTTTCCAACAAAGGAAAACACACTGATTGTTAAAATACAAGATGGAAACAATGAAAGTTACATTGTTAATAGACCTATCTTGGTCAGGTGACTTTTCAGTGACGGAGCCTGTTTTTCTCGTTAGCCTCGTGACATTTAATAACTTCTTCCTAAGTCACGTTGCACAAAAGTCGCCCAACATAGGCTATACTAGGCTATACTCAATGAGTATCAGTGGACGGATAGTTACACTCGACCGGAACTTTTTAGAGCTCGAGTCGGGGCAGGTTATTCAAGAAATGGGGGTGTGTGCGATAATTTTGATTGGTTAGTTTTGCCTGAGAGATAGCTGAAGCAATTGTTAGTAATAAACAATGAAAAATATAAACGAATAATTGATGAAACAAATTTAATCAATAATTAATTTCAACAACAATTAGCTGTTCAATTAAATTTTAATTAAATATTTATTATCCTAATTGCTGGAATAAAATGCCCATACTCGGAACTCTGAAAAGTTCCGTCAGTTGTACGTAAGAATAATGGGTGGGACAAGAAGGGTAAATACACTACTTGCATAAAAAAAATGCTCCACCCAGAAGGAATGGGTCGTATTATTTGAAATTTTGCACACATGTAGCATTGGTGGCATACAAGATTCAAATAGAAATACAATATGTCCAGAAGAACGTTGTACAAAGTTGGATCCCATGCCCCAATAGACCACATGAGTAGGTCGTATAACCACCGCGAGCTTCAATGCAGACTTCGACTCTTGTTTACATACAGTCCTAACGATGCTGGATGTCTCTTGGGATAGGTTGTTCTAAGCCTCCTGAACATGCTGGCGCCATTGTAAAATGGTTCAGCTGGTGTGCAGCGACCATGAACGTTATGTCCCATCATGTCCCATACAAGCTCAATTAACGCCAAGTCTGGAGATCGTGATGGCCAGGGAAGTAGTGCCATATGCTGTAAGGCCTGCAAGCTAACACGGGCGGGCCTGCAAGCTAACACGGCCTGTGTGTGGACGGGCGTTATACTGCTGGAAAAACATGTTGTTCTCCTGTTGCAAAAAAGGCAGAAGAACAGGTTCCACAATCTGCTGGACCTACCGATTGCTGAACAGATCTACAAACACTAAGGGTGATCGCGAGTTGTAACTGATCACACCCCTCGCCATTACGCCAGGAGTTGGATCTGCGTGCCTTACACGGATGCACTGTGGAAGATGGCGCTCTGTTGCTCTTCGCCGCACACGTACGCGTCCATCACTGGTGTACAGACAGAATCTGCTCTCATCACTAAAGACCACAGACCTCCATTCGGCTCGCCACTCGGCTCTTTCTCGGCACTACTGCAATCGCGCAGCACGGTGTTCTTGCAAAAGTGGGCGTCTGGCTAGAAGGATCCGTGTCCGCAGTCCTGCAGCTAGCAAAGGGTTACCCGTGGTCCGTTTTGACATAGTGGGTGCCTCGCTGGGTCTTATTTCTGCTGTGGATGCCTTACGATTGCTCAAAAGCTTCTCGTACGATTCGATTGGCGTGGTCGGTAGTGCGTGGGCGTCCAAAACCAGGTCTATGTGAGTGCCTTCCTTTCGTAAATCACTGCTGACAACATCGGGCCGCCATCGATGAGACCATCTGCGCCGTGCTACGCCGATGAGACCATTCAGCTTCTCGAATTCCCACAATTCGACTTCCGTCAAACTCTGTGAGTTGTTGCACAGGAGCACGGCAGCCTACAGTCAACTGTTCCAATACAATGTAAATGCCAACTGACGATTTCATGTAAATCTGGTCGGAACCATTCTTCTCCAGGAGGGGCATGGGGGCCACCCTGTACAACTGTCTTGCAATTTGAATCATTTCTTGTATGCCACCAAAGCTACATGTGTGCAAAATGTCAAATAAATCGACCCATTTCTTCTAGGTGGTGCATCTTTTTGCCAGCAGTGTATTATGAAGTTCTTTACTCCTCATTGATCCTGTCTTAACTGCAGCCGAATGGAGATAACATTTGCCTTTATAGCTGTGGAATCCTCAACGTAGCGGAGAGATGACGTTGATCATTATTGCTACGCCTATCTACAATTTAGTTACGAGCACTGCTAAGTTCAGCGAAATTTTATCGACTACATAAACTATTCTCTTATGAATAATAATAACACTTATAAACTTGAGATAACCTCCAACCTCAGGTAATAATTTTTCGATTGAAAATTGGAAGGAAAAATTCTGCGACCTGGATTAAATTCTGCGATAGCCCAATTAGTAGAGGCGTCGACCATGACAGTCGAGGTTCCTGATTCGAATCCAGGTCGCAGTATTTTTCCTTCCATTTTTTAATCGAAAAATTTTTCTCTTATGGTTAATTACATTGCTTTAGACGTATCAGTTATCATGTCTGGCGTGTATAATTGCCCCTAGAATGACCAATTTATTATGATGAACAGATCATGTTATGACATTATGCTGTTACCGCTAAATGGCAACCTGGATATAAAACAGCTGCGATTGTTCTGTGTTCGAGTGCAGTGGTGCTAAGGTTTACTGAGTAGATCACCAGATCAGAAAAAAGCGAGATCTTCGGAAAAGTGGGGGCTTCCAGAGAGGAGAAATGTCAGATTCATTTGTTCAGTCCAACTGTAAAGCACTTATAGTATGTCAAATTACAGAGAGTAATGCCATTGGCCTCTCAACCTCCTTGCGCCATCCGTAAATGACTCGCTATTGGCTATGAAATCAAATAAGCTGTTATGAGCCTTTACGATCTTCAGGAACACGAATAAACGTTTACAATTGAGGAGTTGAATGACTGGAAAAGGAAATCTCGTTTTCAATTGCACCATAGTGCGAATATGGATAAAACGACAATAAAGCATTGTCAAATCCCTCCACAGTGGTTGAATCAATATTGTTTGAAGCGTGTATTCGTGGAATTGTTTGGGCTTCTTTTGTATTCGTGTATTCGTGGAATTATTTGGTCGATCAGAAACGTCTGATTATGTTTATCGCACATTGCATAACGCTATGAGTATAAAGAACATGAATGGAGACTTCACTTGACTGAATTGGTATTCACAATCACTGGATTTCATTAGATATAATAAACAAGTCCGTAATGTTATCAAATGACCGAGAAGTTATCGACCGAATCCTTCAAACTGCACATACACACACAGTCCAACACCTTATTTTTCTTCACACTTCAATGAGTGCTTCCTTCCGTTGGACACTGAACTTGACAGTGTTCTTCCACGTGTTTTTCGGGCTCTCGGAGCAATAGTATTGACCTGCAACTGTATTTTAGTCTTTACAATTCATTGACACCCATTGATCTTTGGCCGTAACGGTGCTTTTAAAGTGACGGCCATTTTGATCACAGCAACTATTATTGAAGGAGAATTGTTTTGTATTACTAAGAATTTCAGTACTTAGGCAATGGTTTCAGTAATTATTGTTAAAAAGGCCACGAAGGGGCTCCACCCTGCTAAAAAAAACTATGCCATCAAATTCAGCGTCTTGTAATCATAGCACTCCATGGAAAAGTAACGCTCTTTCTCTATTAATAGCCTTTGAAGTCCACTGGTACAATTATATGACTATTCCTGTGCATAATCTATAGCGAGTCGAAGGATCAAGTACAAGTGGAAGGAGATCGATTGATTTATTTGTCTATGATCTACAAATCGATATAATGACAGGATGAAATAAAATTTTGGTTATCCATTTGTTTGTTATAAATTCAGTATTGTCACCCGCTCCAAACGCATCTACATTTGCACTCTCTCTGCTAAAATGGTTGCGATCCAATGCAAGAGTGTAACTCCATGCTCTGTGCGTGTGTGTGTGTGTGTGTGTGTGTGTGTGTGTGTGTGTGTGTGTGTGTGTGTGTGTGTTCATTTGCGTTTAATAATGGAATTTGCCTTTAAAATGGAGTAATGGTTTCATTCATTGTTAATTTTATTATTAGATGCGAACACTTAATTGCATCGGTGGAGAGCGTTCGTATCGTTATTGCATTCTCGTCATCTAGCCACGAAGTTTTCTTTTTTATTTGGGAAGTGGGAGGTCCCCGTTTCTCATGCGAGGCTCCACTTCTTCCTTCTTTAGAGAAATGAAAGGTTGAGAATGTTCATTTTAAGGATTTCCTTAAGTTGTATTTTGTGATGGGTGGGTGGGTGGGATTCCGATATGGAAGTAAGTTTTTGAAGCGTATTTTGTATTCTGAACGAGCCTATAGGATACGTGCGCATGGCGTTTTTCACGTCGTTTATAAAAATTTCAAGGACGAAAAGATTTGATGCGATTACAAGACGAGAGTGTAGAGAGCGTGAACGCTATCAAACGATTGGGGAGGGGAAGGGAGAAGAAAGAAAATGGAAAAGAGAAGAGAGCAAACAGAAATTGTCAAATGTCGATGCCCGAGTCCATGTTGGCCCAATCGTCCGTCGCCTCCTGTGACACCGGCGTCGGGTGGGTGGGTGGGTGAGTGAGTGAGTGAGTGAGGCGAGGGGAAGACTTTGTAAGAGATTACCTGGGAGGCGGCAGCAGCAGCAGGAGGAGACCGTCGCCATGGCAACGCACACGGAGGACCCTGATGGTGGGTTATTAACGCTCTGATGAATTTCGATGGCCAGTGCTGTCGCTGATGCTTTCTTGTTTTAGGAACAGGGAGAAAGGGGGAAAGCCCCTTCCCCTCTCCCCCTTTTTTCTTTTTTTTTTTTGCTTCATTCGTTCGCGTAGAAAATCAAAGCGGGATGAGTCACGCACGTGTACATGAGCGTATGAGCGCACATACATACACACACTCTCACACTCCCTCACACACAAACATACACACAAGCGAACGTACAGGCAGAGAGGATAAAGGGGAGAGAGGTTGCTTGCTCCCTCATCGTCCGCTTTTCCCCTCCTCTCTCTCTCTCTCTCTCTCGCTTTGTATGTGTGTAGTAGTAGTAGTAATAGTAGTGGTGGTGCCTCTCTGCCACTGTTTCTCCCCACCCTGTGTTCGAGTAGAACCGTCCACCGAGAGAGAGAGCTAGCGAGCGAGCTATTTCCTTCTGGCAAATAAAGCGCGAACGCCGTGGCGCGGTCGCTCCAGAAGTCTTTGTGCCGCAGCGGCATTCACACGTGGAAACTGGCTGGTTGGCCTCGGAGGAGGGACTCGTCTGCTTTTTTCTCTCCTCCTTCTTCTGTCTACTTCCGTGTGCTGCCCACCGAGGAGGATGCTGAAAAAGGCGACGAAATAGTCGACGACGATGGAAGAAGAACGAAATTGTTAAAAAGATTTTTAAGCGGAAGAGTGGTGCGGTGTGTCAACAACGAGGAGACTTGAAACGAGAGGATTTCCGGAATAGTAAAAAAAAAAAGTGTTTCCCATTGCCATCGACTCTTTTTTTTCACCTTCTCCTCTAACCCCTGGGGACAAGTTCATCTATTTTATTTGCTTTCGTCGTGTTTTCGATCGTCGCCGTCGTCGTTGTCAGTGACCGTGCATTGAAGGCGAGTGCGTGTGTCTCTCGGTAGTCTCCGCACCGCCGGCTTAGGACGTCCCATCTCCGTGGTCAAGGTAGGCTCACCCCTCTGCTCATTACTTTTAGTCTTGTTTCTTAAGTTTCTATCCTTTGACAGTTTTTTTTTTGTAAACATATAGCGTCCATGTTGCTTTTGATCCTCTACCCTTTCTGCTACAATTTTCCCTTAGAAGAGTGGGAACTGGACTCGGGGCCTCTTTCGAGAGAGGGTCGTTGCATAAAGAGACGCGGGCTAATGACGAATGACACGCGACAGCAGAAGCATTTCTGTGGGGGTCATGTGTTGTTTTGATTTTCCTCCTCGTTAATCTTTTGTGTGACTCGTTTGAAAATAAAAAAGGAGAAATGTGGGCATAGTATTTTCGGATTTTGATGAAAACGCACAATATTATAGTGACTTTAGATTCGATTAAAATTTCAAGGAAACTTTTATTTTCGAATAGCACTCTGCATATCTTCAAGTAGGCGATAGCGTTTGGTTTAGAAAGGTTTTGCCTTTTCAGCGTGTTTGCATGTCAAATAAAGCTAAATAACACGTGAAGTAACACATTTGCGCCAGTTAACGCGAAAGATGTCCAAAAATTCGTCAATAACTAAAGGGAGCTGCTCGGGGAGAAATGGAAGGCTGGGTTTCGTCAAGATTTCTGTATCCGATTGAAATAGCGAGATGAAGCGACAGTGCGAGCCAAAATTTTAGTGCAAGTAATAATGGAAATGTAATTGTGGAGGAGATTTTGTGCATAAGACGTCATACCTGGCTTGGGAGTAAGGCATAGGAAGGGATTAAATGTCGTTAGAGCATAAAAAGAAAATGGTTTTTAGACCTCTTTTGCCTTCGTGAGCAGGCAGGGCAACGGTGGAGTTGACGGTTGTGGGAAAAGAAGCGATCGCCGATTTTGAATTTATTTTTGGCTCGCAGCGAAGATCGCGAGAAGATAAAATTGGAGGGAGCTGCTGCGATTAAAATAGAGAGAGAGAGAGAGAAGGATTTTCAAGAGAAAGAGAAGGAAAAATGAGTTTCCTAGACAACAAACAGCTTTTCCTTTTATCGTCTCCTACTCCCCCGTCTCCTTCCTTTTAATGCGTTCGACTTCTTTTTCTCTTCCTCCTTTCCCCCCGAAACTTTTCTTAATTAACTATTAATTCAGAACACGAAATGCTCTCTCTCTCTCTCTCTCTCTCTCTTCTTCTGAAATTTTAATTTTGACTTGCGAACGTCTATCAATTAATTTTCTCCACCGTTAAATTGTGTTGCCTCTGCTGCAGCTGCTGGGAGGAGATGTTAAAGGTTTGTGTGGTTAAAGGAGAAGGAGGAAGGTGGAAAGCTTCACGGCAATACCCACATGGTTTCAGGGCAATCCCGAGGTGACCTCTCGGCATTATGTAGACAACCACAGGTGAAGGAGCCAAAGTTAATCCTGAATTCTTTTAGAAGTCTCCTTCTTTATATTTCTACTCTGGTTTTTCTTCTTCATAATCGACGGTACTGAGCCAATTTTTTTTCTAGACCTGGTTTTTACCTCATCTGTGACATAAACTTGTCTGTTTTCTTGGACCCTTATATGTAGTCCTAAACCTCCTAAAATTATCATTTTCTCTAATGTCTTCAATCGTTTGATTTTGATTCCACCATTTTTCTGTCATTTCAAATCCCTCGTTTCCGCCTAAACTCCGGTGGATGATCATAGCCATGCGTTCATAATTTTTTTTGTGCGATTTTACTGCCGCTTATCAGATGGTTTAGGTTTCTTCTTTCTCATTGCCTCATCTGCGCAGATGTTGTCACGTGCCTTCAAGGTTTAACTTTCGTTTACAGAGCCTCTTCTTTCGCGGCTACTCTGTCCTTGAGTTTCTTTCTTGATGGTACCATTGCCCAGCCTGGGCAAGCTAATTTGCTTTCAGTGTTTTACTAGCCCTTTATTAGAAATTTTAGCAAAAAGCTACTTCTAAGAATGCACGCTTGTTCTGTGCGTTTATCCGTCCGTCCGTCCGCCATTTGCACGATAACTTGAAAACGGATTAACTTTTACAAATTCCGTTTTCAGAAATATGACCATTAAGGTCTTAATTCGGCTGTATTGACTTTTCAGGGTTTTTCGTGGATTCCTTCAAGTTGAATTCACTTGCTAAAGCAGTGACCGTAAAGAATACAAGATAATGGCATGTCATGTCGAGAATGAGTACACCGTTACTTTGTTTATCTTTTAAGCAATGTTGATATGGGCACGCGCACGTGATAATCCCTTTGTCGAGGCTCCATAACTCAATCACTCAGTTGTTGTAGCGCGTTGAGCAATAAAACAAACGTAAACGTTGTTTATTAGTAATTTTAGCTAGATTTTAAATTTCGAATTTAATAGGACTCCTACGTTGTAGCTAAAGCTCCTTTTTGGAATGTTGCAAGATTTTAGTATTAAATTGATGTTTCTTTGCGTTTCTCTAATTTTCATTGTGGTAGTTCACTTCTTTTAGCGAATTTTCTTGGCTATTTCGGGTAGAGTCGTTAAAGCCACATTTTTCTTCTTCAGTGGCAGTTTTGTTATACACAGATTAAGGATAAAACCTAAAAAGTGTTGCGCCTAAATCTGGTGATGCATGCAATAAACCTCCGATGTACATAAAGAAGGCGGATACCACTCTTCCACAAAGAGTTTTTACTCATCATGTATGTACATTTCGGCAACAAAGTAGCCATCTTCAGTTTGAATCGAGTAACAACAGAGTTTATACATGTATTTATAAAGGGATTAGACCAATCAGAGAAAATTAAAAAGCTTAAAATAATTCCAGAAACAATAATAAAACAAGATAGGCTATAAAGCGCGGACATAGAGGAGAACTACATTCAACCAGGTCTGCAATAATTATTTTACAAACTTTAGTAAGATCTAGAGGTCCACCATCGTGATTTAGAAATTTGTCTCCTTGATTCTTCATGATTTTCATGGACTCAAGAAAATTTAGTCTTTTGAAATCATCCACCACATGCAAAATCTTAACGTTCTCCTTCTTCTACCCGTGTCCGGTCTTCAGGATGTGATCAGCAAAGGCGGACTTCTCAGTTTGCCATTCCTAATGTGGTCGAAATGCTCTTTGATTCTGGTCTCAATCCTTCTACGACTCTGGCCAATATTTTTTTTTTGTCACAGGTCCCGCATTGGATTTCATAAAACCCAGATCTTTCAGGTGTCTCTATTTGATCCTTAGTGCCCTCGATGCTATTTTGTACCCGAAATATACACCCGATTTCAAAAGCGTTTTCACATAGGTGAAATGATGTTCGACCTCCTTGCAATACATCAAGCCAGTAAAACTAATCGGCTCTAAGCCAGTAAATTTAATGCAATTCGAACTCGACCTCTTGCCTGAACTGATTAATTTCACTGGTTTAATGTTTAGCAAAGAGGCCGAACATTATTCACCTAAGTGAAAACGCTTTTGGAATAGGGTGTATATATATGATGATTAAAAAAACTCGTTTTGTGGGAAAGTGGTATCCGCCTTCTCTATGTACACCTAGTATATCCATAATTCAACAAGGTTAGTCAATTATATTTTTTATATACTTTTAGTTAACCTCTGAATAGGCGTTGAATTTACTCCATACACCGCTAAGTTTAGGAGCAAGACTTTTTAACAATGGCGTGCCGCCTCTGTGTTTTTGTCATTATTATTATTATTATTATTATTATTATTATTATTATTATTATTATTATTATTTGTTATTGTTGTGTTCCGAAAAAGCCAAATTCGAATCAAGTACGGAAGCAGAGTCCCAGAGGCAGACCCAAGAAAGCAAGCTAAAGAGCTCAAATGCAGGAGTGGGGAAACTTAGATGTTGGTGGGAGATGTTAACGTGTGGGTGTAGGAATTTCCTTATTGTGCGAGAAGTGTTTAGGATTGTGGCTTTCTCTAAGGTTATTGTTGTTGTTGTTGTTATTATTATTATTACTTGAAGTCGTCTTTAAATCTATTTGTGTGTGTTTGTGTGGAGGAAAATAATTCATTAGGCGGATATGTATTAAATTTCCGAATTTACTTGTAAACATTTATTTTTCCAGTGGTGAAAAGTGGCAGCGAGTGACCTCCCGTTTTCTCTTCTTTCTCTTGTTAGGTTTCATTTTTCCATTAGGAAAGAGCGCTCGTTGAGGAAGAATTTTCTCTTGAATTCTGTTGTTGATCTATTTTTTTTGGTAATGTTTAACTTTCCTCGTAACAGAGAATGAAAAGGAACGAGAGACGGAGAATGGGGTCTCGGGAGGACAGGGTAGAATGACCTCGTTGCGTTTGCTGAGCTCAGGGTTTTTGCAAGGGTCGGTGGGGGATTGGCTTATTTTGCAGTGAAAAGGACATGAAATGGAACGAAAGGGATTGGACGAATTAAAAATTAAACACTAACTCTTGGTTTAGGTTGAACATTCGTTTTTAGTCAGAAAGGCTTGTTTAACCAGCTCTTGAAAACTGTTTTTTCAGTAAGGTGAGTTGAAGGCGAAATTGAACGTACGTTAGAACACTTGAAACGACCACAGCGCTTTCTAAGAGTCTATTGTAAGTCGCAAATATTGAATAACGGGTCCTGCAGCCGCTGCCATTTTGACCTGGGAGTGGCGGCGATAGGGAACCGACCGAAAAAAACGAGAAATAATTGAAACCTTTTACAGCAAACTTCCCATAAAACAGAGGAGGTCAGTCCACTTGTCCACAAGAAAAATTTATTCTTTGAATGAAATATATACATAGAAGAAGAAGAATTTTTTTCTTGTGGACAAGTGGACTGACCTCCTCTCTTCTTTTACGCAGTAAATATCCACAGTTTAATAAGGTGTTTGCATTTTTTATTTTACTTTAAACTTCCTGTAATTGAAGGAAGATCTGAAAGGAAGGTAGTTATTGTTTAAAGGAGGAGATTTTTGTTGTGTGGGACCTCTGTCTTCTTGGAGAGTAGCATGTGAATCATTTATGCCCAGGAGAGACCACCGCGTGACATTTTGGACAACAAAGCGCACAAGCCTAACAAATCTGTTTTTGAAGTTTTATTCAAAAAGTAGAAAGGATTGGGGGGGGTGTTAAAGACACATTTACCTCTCCTTCTCTCTCTCTCTCTCTCTCTGTGTGTGTGTGTGTGTGTGTGTATAAGCCTGTCGTCTTTATGGAGGGGGTGGGGAAGTGAAGAGCTGGATAAAAGAGGGAGGGCGCGAATAGTGGTCTTTTCTGGAAAAGGAAAATGTAGAAAACGCTTCCTTTTAGGGCGAGCTTTTCTCTCGTGGTTTTCTCGTTTTGGCTTCGGGGTTTAATTAAATCTCGTTTTCATCGGGAGAAATGAGTGAAAACTTCCCTCGAAATGCGTCGAAAGGCAAACCATCAGCCCTCCCTCCATCCTTCCCTCCCTACACATGCACACACACACACACACACACACACACACACACACACACACACACACATACACATGAACGCGAACACATGAACTCTCACACATGCTATGCGTTTGTTTTAAGAAAGAACAGGTAAATTCAGGTTGTTTCAATGATAGGGAGGGTCTTTTGAAAACCCCTTTCTTGTTTAGAGAGTTTGTGTTTAGTTGAGCTGGTTTTTTTTATTTGCTAAGAAGCCTTGGAACCAATTAGGAGTTGATTGTTTAGGGCGTGTTGAAGAGCTTCTTCTGGAAGGTGGAAGCAAAGGCTTTTGAAATTTAATCTTCCGAGAAGATTCGGTTGTCTTTTCTTTCTTTTTGCGTTCTTACAGTTTTTGTTGTCATTGGATGGTGAAAGGTGGTTTTGTAATGGACGAAAAATGCCTTTTCTTTTCAAGGAACCTGAAAAAAAAAATTCGGGGTTTTTTCCTAATGCCCCTATGTTTTTCAAATATTGCAAAATGCTGCGAATGTGAGGTGTTCGATGGCAGTTGTTGTTAAGGTTTATAGAAAGTAAGCAGGGTTCTCCTCAGGCCGTTTTGAAGGGGCGCGCCGCCCGGCTGGTTTTGGTGACCGCCCGGCTGAATGCACAAAAATTACACATTACTACAAAATACTTCATTGTTTTTAATTTTTGTCCGCCCGGCTATTTTATTTTTCCACCCAGCTGATAAAATTTTCTGGGGAGAACACTGAGTAAGGTTTACACAAAAACGAAAGGCGCGTAGTCGTCCATAGCTACAGGAGGCCATATTCGATCTGTTTGATGATAAACCATACTGCATGCATGTCTTAATGTTCACATTTTACACAGAATGGTTTGAAAAGCGTAAATTTACTTTGGTGAATCCGTAAATACCTGATCTCAGTCTGATTTGTGGGAAGAGGTCAACAGGAGCATAAATAAGGTGACTGGATCCACAACTTTTAAATCTTAGTAGTTGGGGAGTGCAATTCACCGGAGAAGATTCTACAGTCTCTGCGGGATATTATTACCAAGCTTTAGACTGTTGGTTGTTGGATACATGAGACTTTTTGAACACGGGAACGTCTTGCTGATAAGTGTTTGTTTGGATATGACTGCTTAGGTCTGCAGTTTTGTTTCCTTTGTAATTTTGATTTTCAATCATTTTGAGTTGTCATTCATACTTTGCCCTGTCATTGCCAGAGAATAATGTAAAGTTTCTAATTACAATAAACGACTAATGTAAAGCTTCGAAAGAATTGGGGATTAAAAAACACGGTCTCCCAGCATAGGGTTTTTCGTTTGTTTTGGCTTTCTTGTTTAATAATTGAACAGGTTAAAAAAATCCTCTTAACGCATGACGAAATCTTGTCAGTTAAGTGTTTCTCATATAAATTTTAAACCAAAATACGAAAAGGAACTTGCACGGAATGTTTTGACGTTTTGGTGTCGTCTTTGTCGGTTGAGTAACTCGGCGATTCCATGTGCCACACTCTTAGCAATTTAGGATTGTGGTGGGTGGGACTGAGGCGGGATTGGGGGTAGGACCAAAGGAGCGTAAGTTATTTACAGAAGTGTCGACCCCCCCCCCCCCCCCTGTTGAGTTGCTTCTCCTCCGTCCTGCTCCAAGGGCCGCCATCAAGACTCCTATCGGCGCGTGCGTTAAAGCGAAATAACGTGTGCAGCCTGCAACGATGTGTCTCTGCCTGTCCCATTTGCTCTTCGCATTCGTTAATTATCAAGTCGTAATGGCGGGTTAAGGCTGGCTAGTTGCCTTACACCGCCCGCCCGCCCGTCATCGTCGTTCTCTTTTGCTTTGCTTGTGCGCTTTTCTCGGAGGCGATGGCTCGAAGGTCGCCAATGATTAACGAAAGTTATTAAAAGCGGCACCAGGCGGCGCTGGCTATCTAATTAGCCCCGGATGCAACGGGAATGGTTTCGATTTTATGGAGCCTCGTTATCATCGCTGCCCAAGGCGCCGACTGAGCTGCTCTTCTCTCGCCCATTCCGATTAGCCATGAGAGAGAAGATGGTTGATAGTAGCCAAGGGGTTATGGCTTAAGCGTCGTTCCTTCTTTTGCCGAAAACTTTTCCGAGTCATTGAGGTGGAGGGAGGGGGCCCAATGTGTTTGCCAGCGCTTATGGGTCCGATCGCCCCCGCCGCCACCGAGCGCGCTTTTGCCATTAAAGATAATAGGAGTACTGGGAGGAGAAAAGAGAATGGTAAATGTGGATGGTGGTGGTGGTGGTGGTGGTGGTGGTAAGCGGTGCGTTTTGGATTATTGGGGCGGGCCGCAAAGGAAAGGGAAACCAAAAGGAATCACGTACGGAAAGGACTCCAAAGCGAGATTACGCCGCCTCGTTTCGCACACACACTCCATGATCAAAAGATTTAAAAAAAAATAAAATAAAATGAAAAAAGGGAGGGAAAAGAGCTCTCGAGGTTCGATAACGCAAATAACCTTTTGTAAATTAAAAAAAAGAGGAGGAAGTGGAAGCCATTTTCACGTAAATGTTACGGGCGTGTTCTACCAACTGCTCTAAATCAAGGAACAGGATGAGCAGAAGAGTTTTGCATAGTAAACGATAACGACCCATCCTTTTCAAGAGGTATCTACAAAGATGTTAGGTTTATTTTTATACCCCTAAACAGATTTGGGAAGTAAAGTTTGTGTTAGGAAATTCTTGAAAGAGCAGTTTCCACAAGATCTTTTCTGGAAACTCGAAATGAACCAACACTCGTTCCTTCTTCTCTAAAATTTCTGTAGGAAGGAAACGCACTTATGGACCGAAAGATCTTTCGAAACCGGATCAAACTGTGCAGTGCTGTGCTTTATATTAAAAGAAAACCACGTGCAGCATTAATAAAGATGTCCACATAGATTAAAGGATCTCCTATTTGTCGTAATAACTGAATAAAGCGGCCGTCCAAACAATCTCACTAGCTTCCTAAACGGGGGAATAGGTTGTCCCATCAGAGACAATGCCACATCAGCAATGCTGAAACGAAAGTGGAAAATTCCGGAAGCGAAAACATCTTAGCGTTGGGTAAAACCAACCACAACCAGAGGATGATATGGATATTTAGACAATCATAGGTTTCCTCCACTGCAGCCGTAGTTTGCTGAATGGCTTATCTATCTATCAGCACTAGAAGACACGAGCTATTATCATTTGGTATGAAGATACGAACCTGCAAGTAGTGGATTCTCCAGCTCAATGCAGTCGAGCTTTTCTGGGATGAACTAGAATGTCGACATGTGAGCATGTGAGATGAGAAGCACTAGAAACGGTGTCATGCACTGGCCGAAACTTTTTAAGGAGGAATGGGTGAACTTAGGATAGTAGCAGTAGGTATTAGACCAAGATTGGAAATAAAGATGAAGAGATTCACCATCATGATCATGCAGAGCAAGCGGTCTCCTGTAAGATTTTGCAGATTTTGTCGATGTCCCTGCATAATTTGGCCTTGGCTGACCTTTCACGAACATAATGTTGTGTGCAGCGGAGAGGATAACTATAAACGAGAGATATCGAGAAGCGTTATTTCAGTTCTTTGCGGAAACAAGACATTGCGTGTCTATAAGTGCTATGTCAGGACTTGAGAATTTTTATTGTTCAACAAGAGTGGAAGGAGCTGCTATATGAAACCGAGACGGAAAGGAAAGAAAGGCGACCGAGAGAATGTTAAATGAAAGTGGGAAACTCTCCATGTTTTATCCTCGTCTGCTACTGGAACAGGCTTTCCTTCTGGTTCTATATTTGATCATTTCATTTCCCCTTCTTTTTTTTTCTTCCCTGGACTAGTGGAGTTAAAAAGAGACCCTCATTCTCTCTTCGTTTCTTTTGTTCATGGCGTCATTAAGCCCCCTGACTTTTTTGGGTTCCCCTCAGCGGGGGAGTGAAAGGAAACTCCTTTGTGTAGGAAATAATTAAATACGGTTATTACTGCGCTGGCTTCTATTTTGGCTAGGTCCGTCTCTTCTTTTTTTCTTCTTCAGCGTTATAGAGCAGATACACCTTAAGATGAGAAAGATGGTATTACCTGAGCCACTTTTCCTTTCCTCGTCCCTCGTCTTTAGGGTTGTTTTATTTTCAGGCTCTCTCTCTCTCTTTTTTTTTAAGCTCCGTTGTGAAAAGAGTGTATGTGTTTGGGGGGAGAGAGAGAGAGAGAGAGAGAGAGAGAGAGAGAGAGAGAGAGAGAGAGACGATGAGTACCGGCGGTGTGTTGGGTTCGACGATGGTTTTTATGTCACGCGACGGCAGCACGAAGACTCCCCGCGAGCAGCCAACAAAAGTGTCGCTTTTGTTTCCTTTTGATTTCATAATAAAAATGAATTGTATTAGATTAGTTTTCTTTTCCCTTCCCCTACTCTCAGCCTCCCTGTTCAGTTGTTGAAAGCAGCCTTTTACTTTGAAACGGGCTTCTTAAAGGGAAAAACAAAAGAGGAAATGGTATGAAGCGAGTGCCGGTTGCGCATGCGTGAGACTCTTCTGGGGATAAGGGAGAGGGGGTGGGGGAGAAAGGAGTGGAGGTAAAAATTTTTTGTGGGGGTCTCAAAGTGATTATTTTTTTTCCCTCTCCTTCTGTTTCTTTTTAATGTGAAGGTAATTTAGAACGAGTTCTGTGCTCTACCCTCTCTCCTCTTAGTTTTTACGTAAAAAAAATAAAACCGACCGACCGACAGAGAGAGAGAGAGAGAGTGAGTTGGAGCGTTTTGATAAAAAGTAATTATCTTTTTGTTCACCGTCTGAAGGAATTGCTCTTTTATTTTCCTTTTTGATCATTCCAGAGCCTCATATTTTATTCATGTCATATGAGCTACTAGCACGTGATCGGAAAGAACTTGGGAAGAAAAGAGGGTGTTCTCTAAAGCTGTCTTTATATTGTGTGGGGTGCGCGCGCGGTTAGGTGGAAAAACATACTATCGGTTAAGGAATGAAATTGTGTGGAACTCTGTTAAGAGAGGTGCGGATAGGGAGACCGTTTTTTCCTTTCGTGATCGTCGGTTGAACTGTTTGTGTTAACGGGAGGAGAGCATTGAGCTTCCCCTTGTGGCACAGCTCTCTCTCCTTCCCTTCAGCTCACCTTTGGTCGGTGACGTGAGGATTTTCTTTCATCTACCGCCAAATAGAAGAATAACACGCCCGACAGCGGCTTTTATTCGTGAGGGCTGTGGAGCCATTTGAACAATTAAAATAGGAACTCACTCAGTCCCCATTGCATTTGCCCGTACTAAAGAGTTTGCGAGACTTCGGGGAAAGGTGTTGGGCTTCTTTTTTGGAAGTGAGATTTTTTTTTTTTTTTCCACCTTGGATTATTTTTTTTTCTTCTTCGGAGAGTTTGTCGCCGCCTTCGCTTCCTTTCCCTCGCAGACACCTTTCTTTCTCATCGAGATGGAAGGCGTCGTCGTCGCAGCACCATCTCATCTCGGCTGTCAAATCCAGAGGGATTCGAACGGGAGAGGTGGGATTGAGGCACCGCCCACGATTGGGTTTTGCCGCGGAGGGGAATCCGTTAATTTTCCCCTCAAGATTCTTCTGGCCTTTGTCACCCGCGCTGGGTCGTTCGTTACTCACTTTCTATCTTCTGTTTAAAAAAAAAATTACGATAAATGTGATTGTGGAATAAAAAAAAATTCGCGAGGAGTTAAAAAGATCCGTTTTGCCATGAAGACTTACAAGTGTGCGTACTGCAATGGAGAGAAAGAGAAAACGAAAAGTTTAAAATTCTTCACTTCATATTGAGTGACATAGAGTAGACCTCTGGCAATGATACAAACACTGGGGGTGCTACTTCCAATGTATGGGCTGTGCATGATGTACATGTGGAATAGCACATTAACTCTAAGCTAATGAACACCACCATAAATAACGTTCAAGCATGCACAACTCAGTAACCACTCGTGTTTTGAGATGTTATCCTGATTTCTGCGCAACATTACCGGATCTAAGATGGTGATATGATCCCTGATTTTTTTTTTTTGCGTTATACAAAAAAAAACTCCCTAGAGGCCAAGTCCACAGACCCTCTCCTGCCTATTCACTGACCAGGAAACATACTAATACGTTTTTCCAATCGTTGCCAGACTTTAACACTTATAAAGATGTTAGGAACGGAGATACAGAAGCTATGAAGAAATTCGAACATGGCTGATAGAATGAGGCACGGTAGGGATATTTAAGAATTGCTCTGTATAGGCCCTGGTGTCATTTCCGTGGCAAATTAATCTATGAAACATTAGAAATGCGTCCTCGATAATGTGATGCTCCGTTTTAACTTTGTTGAACCTAAATCCATTTTTCTCTGAAAGTCTCAAGACTTCAAATTGGGTTGCTAATGGGTGCGTTCGTGCAGACAGAGAGACAAATCGACGTCTTTACTTTTCTTGTATAAGATTCACTTGCCCTTGCGAGTGCCGACTAACATTTCAGACGAGGATTTTGTTTGTCTTTTTGGGATTGTTTAGTCTTTCAACACTGGACCTGGGCACTAATTAAAAAGTAATTAGCGCTCTTGTCAAAGTTTGGACAGCTGGTCACTTTCGTGTCATTTGCTCGTGTGCGTCGACGGCAGCGCCATTTCCCGTTGGCGACGAGACGGACAGACTGTGCAAGGGGAAGGGCGATCAGGCGGTCATCGCCTCGGCTTTTGGTCTGTGGTTTGGCTATCAAAGTTCAACGGTCAGCGTACACCACTGGTGATAAACGGCTAATACAAATGCGTCGGAGCCCATAGTTACTCAGTGATATTAATGGAACCCAAATTGTTCAAATCGTATATTTGCCTTTCGTTGGTGATCATTATGATTAATAGAAAAACGAAACCCATGATAGGGTACAAGGTGACATTGAAATTCTATAGGATCTCGCAAAGTAATCTGAACGGTTCAAGAAGAAAAAAAAGTGAAGCGTTGTGTTGCGTTCAAAGCCTCTTTTTTAAAAGCTCTCGAAATGGCAAGAGCTCAATGACCCCTTTGGCGCCGTGATTAAAATTCGTCGTTAATTATCTGTGTAATGGGATCTGCTGAGGTGAAGGGAAGGCAAGAGAAAGGGTGGTTATTACCCAAATTATCTCCGTTGGTCTACTCCGTGCTCGCCATTCGCCCAGGTGTCGATTTATGCGCCACCCGAACCTGCGGCCGAAGAGCGAGCCCTTGTGGCATCGCATCGGCCCTCGCTTTTGGCATAATTTCCGCCGACGGTCGCTGGACGAGAAGGAAGGATGGTCGACGGAATTGTGGTTGTCGCTCCCTGATGGCAATTTCCAAGCCTCTCTGGTGGGAAGGGTTGAGGAGGCGTCCACCACCTGGCTCACACGATGAATGGGCTATCGGATGTCACGAGGCGGCGCGTGTTGCTGCCGTTTGGTGGGCGCGCACTTCATTTTGGACAATTCGTAACGGGACTTGCCCACCGCTTTGCAACGGTTATCTATAGTCTTTGGGGGGCTTCAACGGCGCCAGTTGGTCTTTTGACCTCTTCATCAGGGGCTGATAATGTCACGTAGTGGTAGCCAGTGGCCTTTGGTGGTGCTTTCTTTGGTCTTGGAAGATGAATTTAAGTCAGTCACGAGTGACAGTCTGTGTACTTAATTCGTTTAAACAGAGAGAGAGGGGAAGCACAAGCTCTTCCATTCGGTTGATCGTTAAAGAGAAAATCAAATCGTTTGACGGAACCGAATCGTTTTGGGGTTTAAGTTTGTCGCCACACAACTGAAGCTTCTCCTGGTTCATCGGAGTAGACGTTCGTTTCCTCCACCAAGGGTTTCCTCGACCGTCACTTGCTTCGCCATTGCCCTGCTAATAAGATTACGATGCCATCGAGTTATGACGGGGAACAAAAGGGAGACAGACCGATGGCAACTTACGTCAATGAGTCTGCATAGCGCGTCAATAATGCAAGAAAGTTGCCCGCACTAGGAAGGACTGGATTTTCCATGGTCGAGCGACACTGTACGTACCGTGGTTTCCTACTAAAAGACCGTGACTTGCTGAAATTCTGTTGCGGATTTACGTACGTGTATCGAAAGAGGGAAGGGCAAATCGATAACAAAGCATGGACACCTTCTGAGGCGACAGTTTCTCATTGGCAGGAATTAATTGTTGTTCTGAGTCCAAGTTGGATTACTCTACCGAGGAGGGGACTTTTTTTTTATTTCCCTCTTGCAATTTTCTTTCTTCTTTATCCGTAGAAAAAAAGAAATGCCAAGAGAGCGTTGGAGGAAGGAAGGAAAGAGGGAGGATTAGGGGTGGTGAAGGGCAACGCAGAGCCCGGTTTCTTCCTTTTGTGGTTGCACTCCTTCTTCTTGGAACATCGTTGCAAAGAGAGAGAGAGAGAGAGAGAGAGAGAGAGAGAGAGTTGTTCTTTGTGGTAGGTGGGGGCTTCATTCCACCCGTCCCCTCTGTTCCTTAACCCCCCCCCCCCCTTCAACTCCCTCTCATTAGATTCCCTCCACCCCAGTCTTTTGAGTCGTTGTTCTTTTCACTCGTTGTCCCTTTGTCATCAGGGCTAATGCAAGCCAATAAAAAGCCACAACGCTAATTCCCGACAATGTTGATGAGGCACCCCCACCATCCCCTCCTCCTCTTCACATCCACCTCTCGCTACCCTTCCTCCTCCGGTTTCTTTCCTCTCCTACTCCTTCTATTACTTTCCATCCAATTTCCTTGTTTCGTTGACTTCATCCAAAAAGCCTCCTCTTCCCTCTTTCTCTTCTCTCCTCCTCCTCCTCCTTCTGCCGGATTCCCTCGTCTCTCTCTCTCTCTCTCTCTCCGTTTTTGAATGGAAAATTTCTCTGCTGTCGAGTCACTTGCCACGGCTGCTGCTGGCGGTGGTGGTGGTTCACAATTTGTATTTTGTTAATATTAAAGTCCCTTCCTCTCCCACTCCGTACTCTTCCATCTGTTAAACCGTCTTACCCATCGAGTTGAGCTTAAAATGTAATTTAGGAAAGGGATTGACGTCGAGTTTATAGGAAAGTGCTCGCCGCCATTTCGAACTACCAGCTTTGAGGAAGCCATGGCGGCAGAAAGGTAGCAGGATGTGATGGGGGACCTGAAAATAAGCCATAAATATCGCATCAATACCAAGTGTGTCTTTGGCTTAGATGTTTTAACGACTGATATCTTGAAGTTTTTATATACAGTATGTTGTTGGGGTACGTTCAAGCGTAGTGGTACAGATAATGATCAAAATGGCTAACAGAAGCTTTAATACAGATCTTTAAACGCCACACAAGGGACTATCTTCCTCTCTTCCTTATTTTAAGTGTCTACGACACGCTGACGAAGAATTTCAATATTCACCATAATGGATGCAGTTTCTATTAATAGTGTGTTCAAAGATGTCGGCCTTTCACGACCTATCGAACTCATTGGGAATCTCGGAATGAGAATCGTTCTAACATAGTTTGATGGTTTAAGGATCAGGAGGATTCCGCGACCTGGTCTCGAATCAGGGACCATGCCTTTCGCTAGCGCTGCTCTTATCAATTGAGCTACCGCGGGTAATGAACCGCCAAAGTGTATGTCCATATGGACTTACTAATGTCACTAATCACAACCGGCGGAGCAGGCCCCTGATTCGGAATCCTTCTGACCCTTAAACCATCAAAGAAATTGAGGAAACCATATTGTAATAGTTTGGCGGTTCATTGTCCGCGGTAACTCAGTTAGTAAAAGCAGTGCCAGCGAAAGGCGTGGTCCCTGGTTCGAGTCTAGGTCACGGAATTTTTCCTTCCCTTTTCTCCTTCGTAATTAGGACATGTTTGAAGAATATCTTCATTTCATTATTCTCTTCCCTTTTGTGACATAAATGTTCTGTTAAAGAATAAAACCAGTATGATGCTCCTATCGATGTTTCAAATGAAATAAAATGTGCCATTAACTCTTCCGGTCCACACAGTAAAAGAAAATAGTATATTACATTTTATTTTACGATTTTTTCCCCATTAAAAGGAGAATATCCAGATTTAAATTTAAAGAAAATAGTATAGATCATTCAAAACCGAACGCATATTGGAAGTATGACAAATATTGCTTGTTCTTATCTTCTCTATCACATACTTGTAGGTGAGGCAAAATTTTAGACGTTGACCTGAAATGTTTTTTTGGTTCCGTCCTGTTCTTCGTTCTGCATTTGTCGTTAACTGTTACGGGCTAAGCCATTGAACTCGAGTATTAAGCTGATGTCGGTTAAAATGAATACCGACATTCTCCGGGGCGTACAGAGGGTTAGGCAATTGGATTTGGTCGCTATGCAAAATCAGTTTCTGGACGAAACCAACGGGGTTGAGGGGGTAACGTGGTCTGGGATATAAGGAATGGGATTATAGTTAGCGGATCACTTGTAAAAAACGAAGGCTAGGCGCCACCATGCCTAAAATATTACCACACGATGTTCGGGTAAGCATTAGGATCCTTTCCAAGGAAGGAATACCGAAGAGGGAGATTAAAAAGAAACTTGCAAGTCAGAACATGCAGTTTCTATTGGTTCGATATTTAATGTATTGAATAAGAGGTGCACACCTGAACCACACAAGAGGGTACGAACAACTCGGACACTGGCAGTGGTTGGTGCAATTCGACGTGCCGCGCAAACGCCGATCCCCATCGCAAAACGACCTTGCGCTAAGTTAGGTGTATCGCAGCGAACAGTTGGACGAATTATTCAACAGGATTTACACTTGGAAACCATGTAAAAAAGCAAAGGTGCACAAGCTTACTGAACGTCGCATGAAGAATAGGAAGACCAACGCAAGAAGCCTCTATGAAAACCATCTGGTAGGTGAAAAGTCTGAGCTTGTTGTAACCTTAGACGAGGCCTGATTGCTCACCTTTAGAATTTTTTCGGCTTTGGTTACCTGAAGCAGAAACTTTTCAAGAGAAGGGCGATCACCATTAACGGACTTTGGAACGTTTGTTCAGACATATGGAACATAATAACCCCTGATAAGATACGTGACCGTCTTCGACGCATGGAAACGACGATACGTGACCGTCTTCGAGCGGTTTCTAGGGATGATGGACATCATGTGGAACAAACAAAACACATTCACAGGCGGAAAGTAACCCGTATGTAAATGTAAGTAAAGTGATCAAATCCAACTGCCTAACCCTCTGTAGGTTCGAATCCTGCTGAAGGCATAGTGCTTGGCTTTTATCCTTTGTCGTCGACAGTCATTTGATGAGGTTCGGTTTTGCCATAAATTTGTCTTCGTCTATGGGACTTTGCTCCTTACTCTAGAGTCCTATTATCATGTTGACCAAAATGAGCCTTTCTCTTTACTCTGAAGCGAGTTCATGGCTCGATAGCGAGTGGCGTTCAATTCCAGCAAGTTTATCCAATAAGAATCGTAATGGTTTCAAAAGACGCTTTTGGGCTCTTACTTTTTTTTCTGTAAAGATTTTTCTTATTTAATCAGCAAACGAGATCGTGTAGTGTTTCTTATCAGCTCGGCACATCCTTGGTTTGCAGGTGGGGGCACCCCGGGGGGGGGCGGGGAGGAACAGAAGGAAAATAAATTGGAGTTTTTTTTGTTTTTTTTGAGAAAGAGGGAAAAAGTTTCTAGAATGTTCGCATTCATAAGAAGATTGTATCTCCGGAAGGGTTTTTTCCCATTCTTTTTCATAGAAGGAAGAAAAAAAAAAGAAAATGCAAATATATATTCTTATCTTCATTTCTCCTACTCCACCCGTCCAATTTCCCTTCCTGGAAGAAGAGGAGGAGGAGAAGGAAATTGTTAAGGGAGCCCGATTACGGGTAAAAGTTCACCGACTTGCGCGGGTGTTGCTAGAAGGAGCCGTGTGCGGTGTCATCGGGAGGCTATCTCGTCGTCGATCGTATGGTCAGCAGCGGCATAGGCGGAGAAGTCGGACATTTGCGGCGGCGGCTTCACGACGAGACTGAACCGAGGAGAAGTAGGAAGGGGGGGGGGGGGGGGAGTGGAAAGGAGGAGCGGGGCGCGACGTTGTATGGGCACGTGGTGCCTCTCGCCCTGGCCCTGCGGACATTCATTTCCGGTGGAGAGGGCTGCTGCTGGCATGTGCGCAGTCTCGGCAACGCCAGCAGGCGAAGGTTTATGCACGACTAAATTGATTTGTGGTCCATAAAATGAGGGAAGTGTAATCTTGATGGTTCTAAAGAGGTATTCCTATGCAGGCGCTCCTCTCACATCTTCTTGTTTTAGAGAAAAAGGAGGGGAAGGGTTGTTCTTCTACACCCCCTCCCCCCCACACACATCTCTCCTCCTCCTCCTCCAACACCAAACCTTGCACATTACACGAGCCCTTCTCTTCTCTTCCCACGAGAATTCGTTCTTCTTTTCCTCTACCCATCGTTTTACTTTCCATTTTCCCTTTTTTCTTTTCTTTCTTGTTTCGCTCTTTTTTTCGTTCATATTCGCCCGAGAGCATGCAATTCTGACAGAGAATCGCATGACAAAAAGGTAAGTGCGTCGAATGGGGCAGAAGGTAAGCCACCCCACCTCCTCGGTGCTCGTCTCTTGTTGTCTCCTCTTTGTCGTTCACGAAATAGAAAAGGAAAATTTAAAGAAATTGTATCCAAAGAGGGAAAGAGAATATAGACTTGACAACAATATTAAAGGTCCCCCCCCCCTCTTCTCCTTCTTCTCTCTCTCTCTCTCTCTCTCTCTCTCTTTCTATGGATTCCTTTGGCAACATGAGCACTCGGGCTTGAAGTGAGACCATTTTAGTGTATTTTGTTGTCGGCATTTCTATTTGGAAGAAAGTGCCCTCTCTCATCAATGGGATGTTCGGCAGCTGTATAACCAATTCGAAATGAATGACCTGGGCCCCTAGCCTCGAACTTTTCGTGTGAACATCTCAGATGAGTTTGCAGTACCCAGTGTTGAGGATTTTGATGAGCCTACAAGTTAAGAACTTGGATTTCAA
>JAHWFO010103553.1:1333000-1357685 GCA_023313115.1 Rhysida immarginata
ATCATTGAATTTCTGGAAATATGGAAACTAGAATGAATTCGCAAACATTTGGTGCCGAAACCCGGGAACATTAAATTGGAACTGTAAGTAAAATTTGTTGAAACTATAATTTGAACTCAACATTGAAGCGATAATGTTAGTTGAACATTGAACTCTAATCTAAAACTGGAACCGTGGAATTTATTGACGTTATTCAACATAAAACTCTGTGAAACACATTGAAATCAATGAAATCATAAATTTCTTCACTTTATGATAAATTAAAACGTGAAACATGTCTGAAATGGAAGTCGCATTGAGCAAGTGTAAAAGAAAACGTACGAGTTTACGTACATCTATCACAAAGATATGTACGACAGCGGAAGAGAAACTATCATTGACGCCTACTCCGTATGATGAAATAGAAGAATTATTGGCACAGCTAACAAATAAGGAAGAACAAATTAATCAACTTGATGAGCAAATCCACGCTTTACTACCCGATAGTGATGACCTTGATGAAGAATACACAACCGTAGAGACTTATCAAAATAGAATCGTGACATGGAGAACTAGATTATCACGTGCTTTAAAGAAAGAAACTACAATCGACAGTATAAATCAGACCCGCTCGACCCAAGAAAACGTCACCAGCTCATCTCAACAACCTGATCAGGTAAGCAATCTCTTACCTATAATTCCTCATATACGTTTACCGCGCATAGACTTAACTAAATTTAATGGAAATATATTAGAATGGGCTAAATTTTGGGCACAGTTTAAAGCCAGCATTCACGAAAATGATCAAATAACAAAAACTGATAAGTTCATATACTTAAAAACATTGTTGACTAATGATGCTGCTGATGCGACGGCTGGACTGGCTATTTCAGATACCAATTATGACGTTGCAATTGACATATTAACAAAACGATTTGGAAAAAAAGAAATATTAGTGAATGCGCATATGGCTGAATTAATAGCGCTCAGACAAGTGAAAAAAATGAGTGATGTTAAAGCGCTAAGAAAACTTTATGATACTTGTGAATTACATATTCGGAGCCTAGCTAATCTTGGGATTAACACTGAATCATATGGTACTATATTATGTCCAATAGTAATGCAAGCGATACCAGAAAAAGCTATTGTTCAGTTTAGTAGAGACAGAGATGATGAGCAACAGTGGGATGTCAATGATATACTCAAATTTTTAGAAAAGGAAATTACTAGCCGAGAACGAGCTAGTCGAGTAATGAAATTGAATACGTTACAAAATAACAACGAGGAAACATTGAAAAGGGGAAAAATGATTACAAATCAGAATAAAACTTCAAAGGAACAACGATTCACAGCTTCTGCCTTGATGATTACTACTAAACAGTGCATCATTTGTACCAGTGGAGAACATGAGTGGTATGAATGCCCTAAAACCGATAAAGAAAAGATAGAAACATTTAAAAAAGCTGGCAGGTACTTTAATTGCTCCTCTAAAGGTCATTTATCACGTGATTGCCAATCTCCAAAGAGACAGTGTACAAAATGTAAACGTAAGCACAGTGGTCTCTTCAGTTGCAAATTAATTAGTAAAGAAGAAAATAAGAACTCCACTCAATCTGAAAGTCAGGAAACAACAGTCAACCTGATTATACCTAGCGAAGAGATCAATCCAGGCAATGTGCTATTACAAGTAGTAGAAGGTGAAATTGTAGCCAAAGAAGAAAGATTAACAGTACAGTGCTTATTTGACACAGGAAGTCAGCGCACTTTTTTGTCAGAAGAAATAAGTAATCACCTGCAATTAGAATATATTGGAACAGAAACTTTATCAATTTACACCTTTGGTGAAAACGAACCACAAATCAAAACGTTGAAAAGGGTTAAGGTGAATTTGCAATGTGTAATCGAACCCTATGAAATCATTGAAATAATAGCATTAGAAATTCCTCAGCCTGTGAACGTTGTCCCCGAAAGACCCACTAAAGAGCTACAATTAGCATTAGAAATGAAAGACCTTCATCTTTCTTGTTGGAAAACTACAAAAACAGGAATTCAACACCCTAGTCTACTGATAGGGAGTGACTGTTATTGGCGATTGACTACAGGCACAATTAAAAGAATCAATGACAAGCTCGTGGCCATTGAAACAAAGTTAGGATGGTGTCTGTCAGGACCGCTTAATACTGAACTAAGAAATCAAACTGCCCAGGTGAATCTTATTAGATCAGCAGATGAATTGGAAACCCGTTTGAAGATGTTCTGGGATATAAAACATATTGGAATCGTTGACTTGTGTCCAAGTACCAGTCAAGAAGAAAATCGGGCAATGAAACAATTTGAAGAAAGTATTAACTGGAATGGAGAGCGATACGAAGTTCGACTCCCCTGGAAGAAGGACCCATGTACTCTTCAAAATAATTACAAAATAGCCAAAGCTAGATTAAAATCTTTAACTAACAAATTCCTTCGTGATCCATTGTTATACGAAGAATATGAAAGAGTTATTCAATGCCAGCTAAAAGATGGAATTGTAGAAAAAGTTGAAGATATCGAAGCTGAAAAGAATCCCGTATTTTATCTTCCACACCGAGCTGTTGTACGTGAAAACCATGAAAGTACAAAATTACGAATCGTGTTTGATGCTTCGGCACATGAACCGAAAGCGGCGTCTTTAAATGACATGTTGTGTACTGGACCAAACTTGTTACCCAATCTGATGGAAATATTAATCAAATTCCGCGAAGGAAAAATTGCATTAGTTGCAGATATAGTAAAAGCCTTTCATCAGATCTCACTGAATCCAATAGATAGAGATGTAACACGTTTTTTGTGGCCAGAGAATCTATTTGACAAAATAGAATCAAAAATTCAAATTTACAGAATGACAAGAGTACTGTTCGGAGCAAGACCCAGTCCTTTTCTTTTGGCTGCAACCATACGTTACCATTTAAAACAATTTGAAAACCAATATCCGGAGACATGTAAACATCTGAATTCTTTGTATGTTGATGATCTTGTAACTAGCACTGCAACAGATGAAGCTGCAACTGTTTTATATGAAGAAACAAAATGTATACTACTGAAAGCTTCTATGTTATTAAAGAAATGGAGAACCAATTCAGATACACTTCAAAAGAAAATCAATGAAGAAGATGACAGTTCCAGTAGCGAGATCGTAGAAGTTCTAGGTCTTACCTGGGACACTAAACAAGATGTTATTGGACTGAAACCAGTATATGAACAAACCAGCCATACTAAACGAGGAATACTAAGCGTAATTGCTAATATTTATGATCCATTAGGAATGGCAGGACCATTTATAGTCAAAGCTAAATTGCTGTTACAAGAGTTATGGAAATCTGGACTTGATTGGGATGAACAGCTTCCCAAAGAAATATTAACCGCATGGGAACGCTGGAAACAAGAACTAATATGGTTACCTGCTTTTAGAATGAATAGACATCTACATTTAGATGAGAAAAATTCCGAAATACACATATTTTGCGATGCCAGTATGTCCGCATATGGTGCTGTGGTTTATGTAAAATACCAGAAAGATTCAGGAGCATTCCAAACTGCATTTGTTATGTCGAAAGTTCGAATAGCTCCAATCAAAAAATTGACTTTACCACGACTAGAGCTCATGGGAGCCCTGGTGGCAGCACGCCTTTCAAAGACTTTGAAAAGATATTTACCGGACAAAGTTATCAGATTTTGGTGTGATAGCACTATCACACTGTGTTGGATAAAGAGTTCTTCAGCCAAATGGAAACCATTTGTGGCAAATAGGGTGATCGAAATTCAAAATCTTACCGACCCCATGCAGTGGAACCACTGTGGTGGAATAGATAATCCAGCAGACTATCTAACAAGAGGAAAATCTCTAGAAACATTGATTGATGACAAACTATGGTGGAATGGCCCCTCATGGCTCCAAGAGACTTCTGATAAGCAAGCTTACTTCGACACAAACGAAGATGTTGAAGAGGAAAATTTTGTTACAGTTAATGTACTTCTCAACACAGAACCATTATTAGATGTCATAAGATATGGTAATATGTACAAGTTAGTACGTGTAACTGCGTGGATCTTTCGAGCCATCAATAATTACAAAGGTGCGAAAGTTATTGGACCACTTACAGTACACGAATTGCAAAGAGCAGAATTATATTGGGTGAAAGTAATACAACAGAATACATACAGAAATGAAATTGTAGCGTTGAAAGAAAATAAGCCAATACCTTCAAACTCTTCTATAATCAGTTTGAACCCGTTTTTAGACGAAAACGAGATCTTACGAGTAGGAGGACGTTTGCAGGCAGCCGAATTGCAAGAGTTTCAACGTCATCCCATGATCTTACCACCAGATGATTATGTCAGCAAACTAATAATTGAACAACAACATCGATTAATATTGCACGCAGGAGTAACTGAAACGATGACGCAAATAAGAAGTAGATATTGGATCCCTAGATTAAGTCAATGTGTCAAGAAATATATAAAAGGCTGTTTAACATGTCAAAAACAAAGATTGAAACCAACTTCCGAGATTATGGCCCCTCTACCTGCTAATAGAGTAACACCGTCGTCCCCATTTGAAACCTGTGGAATAGATTTTGCTGGGCCATTATTTTTGAAAAATCATCAAAAGAGTTACATAGTTCTATTTACTTGTGCTACTACACGTGCCATTCATTTTGAACTTGTTCTGAATTTGACCACAGAAGAGTTTATATTAGCTTTAAGAAGATTTATAGGAAGACGAGGTGTCCCAAAAATAATTTGTTCAGATAATGCTCGCACATTCAAACGAGCTGATAAAGAACTGCAATATCTCTTTTCTTCCGCCAATAAGCAATGCATACAAAATTTTTGTGTTCATCGGCAAATAAACTGGTCATTTATTGTGGATAGAGCACCTTGGTGGGGCGGCTATTGGGAGAGAATGATTCGTAGTATAAAAACATGTTTGAAAAAACTTTTGGGAAAAGCATTGTTAAATCAAGTTGAAATGGAAACTGTATTGATTGAAGTAGAAGCTACTGTAAATTCCAGACCTATAACTTGTGAAACGAGCGAGGATACTATTGAGCCACTAACTGCATCTCATTTGCTTATAGGAAGACGGATTTCTGACCTTCCTTTGTTTAATTATAATAAAATTGATGATACTAATATTCGTTCTTTTGAGTTTTCTCGTAGGTGGAAATATCGCCAGCGGTTGATCAAGCTATGGTGGCGTCGTTGGACTAATGAATATTTGCTAACTTTAAGAAATTTTCATTACCTAAAGACCAGAAGTTCTTCAACACCTTTGAAGGTCGGTGATGTTGTCATGATATGTGAAGAAGGATTACCAAAACAAACGTGGAAGATGGCTCGCATTCACGAACTTTTTCCTGGACGGGACAACAAAATACGTTCCGTTATGTTGACACTTCCAGACGGAAGACGCATGAAACGAGCTATTCAACGTATCTGTCCTTTGGAATTGACAGATTAACTGTCAATTTCCGGGGGAGTGTGTTGAGGATTTTGATGAGCCTACAAGTTAAGAACTTGGATTTCAATTTCGATTTCGTTTTGGAACTTTCGGTTTCTATCATGAACCTTCGCTTTAGAAACTGCTAGTATCAAATATCACTTTTACTTTTGGTTTTGAATCTCTTTGTTCTCACTCTTTGTGTTAAGCTGTCATGGAAGAATGTTATGTAGTCTTATAGTGTTCAATAAATTGTTACCTGTTTGTGAATATTGGATTGTTATCATTGAATTTCTGGAAATATGGAAACTAGAATGAATTCGCAAACACCCAGTGGTATAAATTCAAACGATGTAACAAAATTGCCGTCGTGTTGTCGTCAACTTATGCGAGTAGAGATCGTGAGATAACTACGTACAAGGTGAAATTGGCTGACGAATTCGTTATTTTGCTTGTGAGTAGAATATGTGACAACAGTTTTCGGTTATTTGATTGACTATTGCTGAACAGTGTCGATTTCGGACGCTTAGCAATGTCGAAACTCATGTGAGTGAGTTCTTCCCACCAGTCGAGTTAGTTTTGTCGTTTGAACTGTAGAATACCAAGTGTGTGAGTTGAAAGCACTCGAGTGAGATCATATATGTGAGAGATTCAAGAATAGGGGCCCAGAAGCGGCTTTGTCGTGCATTCGAGTCTCGGCTTCAAATCCCAATCGTGAATCTTTCACTTCGTCTTATATCTCGAAAAGGTCCACATGTTAAGTGAATTCGTTAAAACTTGAACGGATTGTAATGCAATGTACTTCATTAGATTAATGAAGAGCGCCTTCTACTTAAAACGAGAAAATAATTATTTCGCTTTTTTTTTTTTGAGCAGTACGTTGTGGGAGCTAAGGATTGGGGGTCGCAAAGAGGCGCAATTAAATGGAGATAGGGATGACGGTGGTGGCGTTTTCTTGTCTATTTTAATCCGTGAGGGCAGCAAAAGAAAAATAGAGGAGTTGACGAATTTATTGCTGTCTTTTGCAAGTTCCTATGTCGTCGTCGTCGTCGTCGTAATGAATTGCCAGCCGTTTGTTGAAAGCGTGTTCTCCTAACTTTCTTATATTTAAAAATACATCATTTACTCCTCCTCCCCCTCCTCCTCCTTTCTTTACGTGGCTATCTTTTCTTTTTTATTCCGTTTTCCTCCTCGGTTGCATTTTCTTTTTTAGACAGAGCGACTGCTGCTGGTGCTTGCGTCGGTTGCTGTGTGAGAGTGGTGTGTTGCGCAGAAATCTCATTACGTTAATATCCATCTGTGTGTCGAGTCGGCAATAAATTTCTCGCGTGTTCCTTCAACAGTGTCGCCTGCAGGGGAGGAAAATGGAACGTTTATGTGATTTATTTATTTGAATCCGATGACAAGGAGGCAATCGTGTCTCCATTCCGCTAAATTCTCCCTCCCACTAGATTGGCGTAGTTGCGCTGTTTTTGTCTCATTTTGAGAAGAATTCGGAAGAGCATGGTTGTGATGAGTGTATAGTGATCCTATAGGATGAGTGTTGCCCTGATTAAGAACGATCTTTAGACCTACGCTGGATGGAAACTTGTGGGGCAGTACAGAGACTGATTCTTAGAATTTTTTCCTTCGAATTCGGCTGCGGTCTAATGCACAACGAGATGATTGGGCCGTTCGTTTTTATTTAGTGGACGTTTCATGAGCCTTACGAGCATCACCATACGAACCATTACGGGTAGTTGTTTGCCACTTCTTGAATGCTACACCGTACCCTGAGCTTTTTTGTGGCTATGCTGAGGACAAATTCAGAGTTTTACCTTCCTGCAGAAAGCAAAGCAATACAGAGAACTTTGATAATATAAATAGAAACATGCCTTACTGGATTCATTTGTGATCCATATTGGTATACTTGGAAAGTATTCGATACTGCGAGTGATCGATTAGTTCGCCTTAAAGTATCCGATACGCGAGTGAAACCCTGATTATGAATATCTGAACTTTTTCTTAATTTTTTTAGAATAGCCATTTTAAAAAAGTATAAGATCGCGTGTGTATAGTACTATTTTTCATATGGATTTTATTTCTCTAAGTTTCCATTTAAAATAGTCGAGAATTAATGTGCTTAGTTTAAGCATGCTCGTTTCCTTAGCAACCTAGTCCCTGCAAAACAAACGTTTAGACCTAAGCAGATGACTAAGCTGCGCTTTTTTTTAGACCTTTCATGTTTTTCTTCTTCTCAGTAACCAATTATTTCCGTAAGGTGTCGAATATGGTTACAAATGTTAAAACTATCGTCATATCCATTAATTTGATGTCGCCCAACAGAGTGTCATCCAAAATGGTACCATCATAGAAATCACCTATGCAATAAGTCTATACGCGAGATTTCACTCATTCTGCAAATGGACCGTTCATCTGTAAGCGAATCCACGTCAAAGAGTAGCGTCAAGAAGCCGCCATGTGCTAGCCCAAACTGGATGACAATGATCGTCGGATGATAGCGCGGGGGACAGGTTGTCTTCGTAAGTCTTCAGTTGAAACAATATCTATAAAGCTCAAAAATGCCGCTTCAGGTATCGCCAGAAAGTGAGGAGCCTGGCCGTGCTGGTGCTCACAAATCCCGTAAGAGTAGGATCATTTCGAAAGACGCTTAGATTGGTGTACAATCCAAGAAATTGGATAATGGAATAATAGAAACATGTCTTATGGAGCGATGAATCTTGGTACACGCTCTGGGGTTCTTCTTTAGGGGACGTTGGCGAGCTTAGAGTTGTCGTTCGTGTAACCGGGAGGAGAGAGAGAGAGAGACAGTGAAAAGGCCTAATCTCCGCCGGAATTGCTGTTAATTAAAAGCCCTTTACGAGCTCCCTTAAATCACGCTTAGAATTTTCATTAACGGTCCTAGGCAGCGACTAGTGCGTCGTCGTCGGTCGACGCAATTGCATTTTTGGAGAAGGAACGGCAGTTTGGGCGAAAATCGCTCTGAATTTATTGGAACTCCCTGTTCGGTTCGGATTGGCCAATGGGGAGAGAGAAAGAAAGAGAGAGGGTTTCCATGGCCCTTGTGGAGTTGTCTCACTGACGTTTCTATACGCTGTTTGAATTTTAATTTGCCTTTTATGGGGTGTCCATCAGTGAAGCTGACAGTTAACCAAACGCTCTTTTAAGGCTGCTGATAGAGGTTCTCTTCTTAGAGGGGCGTTAATATTGGAGTGAAGCAGGTTTAAAAGGAGACAAAATGGCGCCCGAGTTGGAGGCTCTGTCTTTGCTAATCGCAACGCAAATGTATTTTTAATGGGACATTTTCTTCGCTCGTGTCGCAGGGTTCGTGAGTCTCCTTTTCTTCTTCTTCCTTCGTTCGTTCGAATCTCATGCAAATTTAAACAGGTAACGTGTTCTGAGAAAATCTTTTTTCATGCCCCATTTCCTCCTTCACTTTCATTTCTTCTTCTCCTTCCACCTTTTTCTGTCCAACTCTTCAATCTCTTCCAGTCTCTTCGTCTCAGTGTCTACCGGCAGCTTTCTCTCAGACGCACTCGCTCTCTCGCTTAAAAAATGAAACTGATAGAAAAAGGGGTTTACTTTATTGCGAGGTTGTATTATTTCGATAACAGTGCACTCTGATGAAGGTAATTCAACGGGTAACGTGCTCGGGCGTGATCCTGCGTCTCGGACTAATGTGGAATTGAAGATGCCACTTTTGCGTTGAAGGGTGGGCGATGAATATGTAAAGAGAAGAAGAGGAGGCAGGGGATGGAAATGACGACCCCGAGCCAAAGTGCATACAAGCGCCACACGAGACAATTTGCAACTTGATGCGACCCATCATTTTCCAGGAGTCGTTCATTAGAAGGATTCTTTGCCAAAAAAAAGATGCAAAGAGGGAGAGAGAGAGAGAGAGACGTGGAGAAGAAGTTAGAACTTCAGACCTTGTGAAATTTGACTGCCGTATTAAGTTTTACTGAAGGAGGTGGGGTGTGCGTGTTTACCACCCTCTGCGTCGTGGGGGATAGGGAAGGGAGTATTTTTATCTGCGCTCGAGTTTTCGAGCTTCTTCGTTGTCTGTCGCGCATTGCGCCTTTCAGCCAGGTAAAGCGCTCCCAGTTGACGCTTTCTCCTAATCGAAGGACAAGTGCGACGGCAGCCGACATAATTAGATCCTCGCCACGAGGGGGTCGCTTGCTTTTGCCGTTGCGAACAACGTTCGCGCTCCGCCACGGACGACGCCGACCGACCCCGACCCTGGCGTTCGCTTTATTGGCTTGGCGCTCAGGTGCACTGAGGGCGACGACGACGACTAAGTCGCTCGATTGCTATACTCGCTATCGAGGCCGCTGCTGCTGCTGGCTTTGTTGTCAGTGCAAACCCAGCTGGAGCTCAGTTCGTCTTCGGAGAAGGGAAGGAAGGAAGGAAGAGAGAGAGAGAGAGAGAGAAAGAGAGAGGGGTAACAAACAGCCAACGTTTAATGCAAAGCCGTAAAGAGACGGGAGAAGGAGAGTCGTTCTCGGAAGGGTTCTTGAACCCATTGGCGCTCACATTTGCAAACGAAGCTGTTTTTGTTTGCTCTTGTTTTCAGGTAGCAGACTGGGAAGAGAATACACAAGAAGGAAAGAAAGCGTTCTTATTCCATTTCTTTCATCTCCTCCTCCTCCTCTTTCCTTGTTTTTCTGCACAGGACGATTGCGATGCGTTTCTCGATAGACAAGTCAGTTGGCCGCTTCGTGTCGACACCATTTCAGAGACGACCCATTCGTTCCGTCCCGACTCTAAAAAGAGGTAATTTTCACAGGAAGCCCCCCATCTTAAAAGTTGATGTTAAACGAGAACTTTCCTGCAAGGCATCCGATCATTCCGGAATAGCAGCCAACAACGGTCGGCGGTGTTGCCGGGGAGATGGGTTAATGAAGTAAAAATACAAAAATGTAGTCGTTGCATCCGTGTGTAATTTCGAAAACACGATTCACTCACCGCTTGATGATTATAGTCTAAATCAAATTACACGTTCTACAAGAGGCTAATTGGTTTATTTAAGATGGGCGCCCTCGCTTTCTGTTTGAACTCTCCATAGTAGCAGCAGCTAGGCATCCAACTCGAAGGAAGAAGATAAAAAAAAAATCGAAATGAGGGCCGTCTTTTGGATTAAATATCTCTGCAAGTAAACAAAAAAAATGATTTGTACGTCTTTTCTTAAACGGAAAGGAATAAAAATTGGGCCGAGTAAGAGTAAATGTAGCGAGAGAGGCTGCGGCAGGTTTTGCGGATCATTTAAGGCCGTTTCTTGTTTCTTCCTTTTCTCCTCTGTTTTTTTTTTTCCTTTCTTCTTCTTTTTTCGATTTCCTTTTTTTTTTTTTTTTTACTTCAGAAGGATGTTTCGAGTTAAAATTTATTTGGCTTCATCAGCAATTGTAAGCCGCTTTATGTCTTCGGAAATCTATTTACTTTTAAAAGGTTTCATCCCCCCCCCCCCACCTCCTTTTTTTTTCTTTTACCCCCACTTTTCTGGCCTTGTCATTTGCCAGAGAGGAAAGAGAAGGGTTTCTATCCTTAATGGATTGCTTCTTATTCTCTTCTTCTAAAGGGATTTTTTTTCTTATTTTTTTTTAATATTTATTTTAAATTTCAAAGCCTTTATCGTGTATCGGGTGACGCCTCTTGCGATGTGGATTTTGTGTCAAGACTTACAAAATGGTGGATCGAGAACGCCGTTTGTTCTTTTCGTTTCTTTGTCGAGGGATTTTTTTGGCTCTAAGGGGAAAAGACAAAGGGAGGAGTAAGCAAATTTCTGAATTTTTGGTCCTTTTGATTTATTTTAAAGCAATTTAATCCTAGATACACTCGCATGTTGCTCGAAGAGGCCATTTTCTCCAGGCGGTTTAAAGCCTACCGAAGAGGGGGAAAAAAATAAAAGTTGTATTTAGGAGATGGGTTTGCCTCTTTTTATTTTTTAAAGTAAATTTACTCTGAGAGAATTTTTTTTTCTTTTGCTTTTTCGAATTAATTTTTTTTTATTTCTTCCATTAAAGTTGAGGAGGGAAAAAATGTCTTCTTGCTTTCCGTTACTTTTCCTAAAATCGTTGAGAATTTGGAAAAAAGTGAGGAAAACGAGGTGGTAGGCGGTGGTGTTTCGACTGAAACGAGGACAAAAATGGGGTGGAGGAAGGCAAAAAAGGGAGATGGTCGATGGCTAGGAGGGCGGGGGAGGGGGTTAATGGAAGAAGGAAGAATTGTCATCGTGAGCAGAGCGAGAGAGAAATGAAAAATCTAAGGGATCACTGCCTTAAAGAATAAATCGTGTGAAAGATGGTAAATGTCGTTGGAGTCACACGGATCCCATCAATTAAAAAAAGAAAAAGACTTTCACCCCTCCCCCCTTTAAGAGGGAAAAAGAATAAAAGGGGGGGGAGGGGGATTGAGGTGGCTCCTTTTCTCCAATGAAAGAAGAGAAACGACGAGGGGAAGTTAGGAGGAACTTTTCTATTTCTTTCTCCCCAGAGAGAGAGAGAGAGAGAGAGAGAGAGAGAAAACGAACTTTTTTCGTCCTCTTTTTCTTCTTCTTTTTAACCTTCGATTGTGCATCAAGTTGGGAGTCTTAAGGAGTGACGCTCGCCATTTGTCTTGCGGTGGAAGGAGGTCGCTGTCGCTCCGATCGGTCCACCTAAAACGAACGGCGACGCACTGAGCCCGCGAACTGCATTCTGCCTGCCTCGGGCGTTGGAATTGGCCGTCACTGTTAATTTAAATAACATGCAGGCTGCCGAAGTCGCTTCTTCTTGCGTTTTTGGTGCGAGGTTGAAACGATGTTAACGGCTCGTGGCCCACATCCGGGGACGTCGAACTCTGGGAAGGACCGTCAGGTGGAATGGATTTGGCGCTGCGCCAATCCCGTGACGTTGGACAGAACCTGGTTTCGTTCCTTGATGGATGTGTGCCTTCCTTGTAGGGCTGAACCAGTGACTTTTTATATCATTTCTGGTGGTTTCTTTAGATTGAACGAGCTGTGCTTTGACGGAAACACTAGAACTTGTAAGAAGTGTAGGGAAAGTCTCAAGAGTAAGCTTACGTAGACCATCTAGAGAATTTATTGTGAAGTAAACTCGATCTCCGAAGATATTAATGAGATGGTGGTTTCGCACAGTAGGCAGTGCAAAGGGAAGCAGACCGCCGTTTCCAGTCATGAACACCCTGTCGAAAAAGCTGGTAGTTAAATTTCGCCTTCTTCGACTTCGCCTTTAATAGGCAGTTTTTAATAATTGTTTTTTAGAACTTTAAAAACTCTCGACATATGTCTAATGCGGGCGCAAGAAAGATTGCCTGTTGTGAGGTAGAGATGGCCTATTTACATTCTTCTTTCCTTATTTTCTTCCGCCACGAACCCTCCTTTTCCATCCATCTCCTCATTTTGTGCAGCGTCACGGCGACGTGTCAGGCGAAACAGGTGACAATCGGGCTTGCTGAGGTAGAAGGAGGTGGGGGACTTTAACCCATAGACAGGAGGCTCCTCTCCTCTTTCTCTGTGGTTTAACTCACTTGACGGCTAAGATTCCTCGTACCAACATAGACGAGATGGAAGAAGTGCGCGCTTCGCCAGTTTGCGTTCATTGACGATTTTGTTATTAGCTCAATATCGGATGGATAAGTCGGCTGAATGGAAAATTCAGCCAGCACGCTCACACGCGTTGTGCTCTTTGGAAGATGAGTTTTCTGTGTCTCAATTGTGTTTCGAGTGAAGACCTTGCAGTTGGCGCGGAATGCAGACGCCCGTGTGTGTGTGGGTGGGGTATCGGTTACGAGCGGTGCTTTGGAAGTGGCACGAAACAGGTGGGCCGTAGTTGGAAAGAGAGAATCCTCGCTGCGTTCTTCCCGTTCGCCCGTACGCTGACTTCCGCATTTTGCTTTTCATTTGATGGGATCGTAATGAGAGTCTTAAATGACGGCAGCCATTTTAAATCTCTTAATCGGATTGAAACATTTCTTTCGATTTTTTTTTATGGAAAGAGCCATCATGCATTTGTCTTTTGGAAAATGATACTCGATAGCTTGTCTAGATGGTGGCATCGACGGAGAGGAGAGTGCTTTAAGGATTATGGAAAGGACTTAGGTAGGTGACTTCCTTTTTTATTCTACATCACAGATGCTACAAAGTTGATCTATTGAGTTTAAGTAAAATGAATGGCATTCGTATTGGATAGGAGGATCTAAATAAGGTTCGGATCTTTGCATCTTGGTTCTTTCGTCCTGTGTGTCCTGTTAACGCCCTAGATTCGCACCTAAGCGTTGACTTTACGCAAGCAGTTTGGGCTAGAAAAGGTTGGTGAGCTGAAGCTAGGGGAAGCGAATTGGGTTTGTTCAGAAAGCGTCTCGAGGGGAACGAAGATAGAGCAAGCTGCTAATGGAGTGAGGGCGGCGGGAGAGGACCATCTCCGCCGTCTCTCCATGAAAACCCATTTTGTTTGGTAAGGCGAAGGGGCCACGAGAGACAGTCGATCTCATTCGTGTGAAAGTCTAAAACTGGCCTATAAAAATAATGATGGGAGTGAAATTCGTCATCGTTTTGGTGGGAATTTCTTCTCCTGGAAGAAGGGCAAGCGCACTTTCTAAATGGCTGGCAGTTCTCTGTTCACACAAGCGCTGAGGTGATGTATTGTGGTCTTTTTTTCTTCTTCGTTCTTTGGCTTCGAACACAATGGGTTTGGGTTTAAGAATGGCAGCGTTAGCGGCGCTTGCGTGTTGTGGTAATGAATGATGGTCGGTTCCCCCTCCATCCTTTGCGCCACGTTCCTTTTGCCGCCGTTTGCCTCGACTCGGGTGCTCAACAGGATATCCACCAATGGAAAAGTCGTGTTGGATATTAACTGACTCCTGGCGAAGGCGCTAGAAACAATAGATGTCGCCTTAATCGGGATTAAAGCGCTTGCACGTACAGATAAATGGAGAGACGAGGAAATGGAGAGAGAGAGGGGGGGGAGTGATCCGTGTGTGTGTGTGTGTGCGCTTTGGGCGGGGGATGGCTAGAAAGGCGCGTAATGTGGCGAGGTGCAAAAGTATTGCTCTTTCGTCGACGACGACGACAACTAAGGAGAGAGTGAGAGTGAGTGAGTCAGTCAATATTATTGTGCGCCGTTCTAGCTAGTGGCATTATCAGATTATCATATAAATGAAGGTTGTTGGCGCCTATGAATCCGCGTCACCATGTTGCATTAAATTTAGATTCGCATTCAATAGGATTAATTTGGATATCATTGCTGAAGTACCGTTGCGCGTAATCTCCTTTCTAGCTCGACGAAGATAGCCGCGTAAATTATGGAAACGCTTTGGCAGAATAGATTAGCGCGCTGCTTTAAAATTCTTCTTTTTTTTTTTTTTGTTCTCTCACTCTTATGATTGTATCGCTTGCAATATTGGAAATGTCGTGATTTAAAGTTGTGGAGGCAAATGAAAAATGAACAGCCAGAAGGGATGAGATACAGGGTGATTCAGTCAATTTCTGACCATTCACTCGAATGACGTGCATTAGGGATAAACAATTGAAAGAATATGAGCGCCATATCGAATTTCTAAATAGTTGGAGTTTGTATTGTTGCAACGGCGCTGCATGAAAATCGTATTGTTGAAAAATGGCGCCCGCTTTATCAACAGAGCAGAAATGCAAGGTTGTCGAATGGTATTTCGAGACAAAATCACCTGTAACCGTGCAAAGAAAGTTCCGGAAGGAGTAGAAGTGTCGAGACGCACCAGGCAGGCAAGCAGTCATGGATTTTGTCAAGCAATTTCGTGCCACTGGATGTGTTAAAGGCAAGAAAAAAGGCGGGAGCAAAGCTCGTGTTCGAACGGCCGAAGTTGTCGAAAATGTTCGCACAAAGTTGGTCGATTCCCCTACCAAAAAATCTGTTCGCTGCCTATCCATTGAAGAAGGGCTGTCGTATACCACTTTGAGAAAGGATTTTCACCTGTTCCCGTATAAGATCCATGTTTATCAGGAGTTAACAGACACTGGAAGACGGAAGCGACAATAATTTGCGATGGAGTTTGGAGCAGAAATGGAAGCCAATCAGGACATTGTGGACAACCTGTGGGTGTCAGATGAGGCCTTCTTCCATCTGTCAGGTGACGTTAATAAACACAACGTTCGTTTTTGGGGTTCCCAGCACCCTCATGAGATCCATAAGTCACCTCTTCATCTACGAAAGATTATGGCTTGGTGCGCGATTAGTCCGTTGTTTTTTGAGGGCACCGTAACGTCACAGGCTTACGTTAACATGTTGGAAACCTTCTTCATCCCCGAGCTGCGAAGGAGGCGTATACCGCTTCGACATCAATGGTTTCAACAGGATGGGGCTAGGCCTCACACCACTAATGAAGTGCTAGACTTTCTCAATCAGAAATTCGGAAATCGTGTCATTTCAAACAGGTTTCCAGATCGATTCGTGGGTGGCTTTCTTTGGCCCCCTACGAGCCCTGACCATGTGACTTTTATCTCTCGGGGTTCCTTAAAGACAGTCTGTTCACTACAGCACCAAGAACTCTAGACCAGCTGCGACAAAGCATCGTCGACTGCTGCACCCTTGTGGATGCAGAAATCCTGGATAGAGTTATGAACAACTTCACCATTCGGCTGCGAGCAGTCAAAACGTTCGTGCTGGCCACATTGAGCATATCATCAAGACTTTTCCACGGGAATAAAAACTCCGAACTGCCTAAAATATCATAATGAAATGCTAAGTTTGTAAACATTAATGGGTCAATAAATCATAGCACTGAAATGGTCAGAAATTGACTGAATCACCCTGTATTATGTTTAGAAACAACCCTATGATCACAAGTAAACCTCGTACAAACTCTGAAAGTTTGCGCTGTCCTGAACCATGTCTTCAACAGCCATGCACTGCAGAAGCTCACGTCCAACTCTCTGCGCAAATAACTCACTGAGCGACTTCTCGGCAAGTTCCACGCTCTTTGGCAATATTGTCTGGTAATTTGGGTTTTATAATGCCTGGCAGGTTGTTTTATACACCTCCTGGAATAATAACATCTGATACACAGAAAATATGACCATATGTTATTATTTAGTTACACTTCTGTTTGTTAAAACAGCAATTAGCATCATCACTTTTCATTTTTCAATTAGCACCACTGTAAAAGAATACTCACCTGTGAACTTTCTTGCTCGGCTGATGTTCCATTACCATGAACATTTCCACAATTTTTTGTACAGGGCGCTTTGACGTACACTTGCCGACTCCACGTTACCAGTTGCGATTGACGCGGAAGGCCTGAGAGAGAGAGAAAGCGAGATCAGTTTTTCCAGCAAAGATTGAGCTGACAAAGATAGGAAACAGATTTGGGAAACATCTCCTAACAGGTACAAGGAAATGATTTGTAATTTTTCTGTATAGTCGCTTTCTCTCACTTTCGTATAGAGATCGCGTTCTGATGGCGCATGCTATTTGAAAATGTCTTCCTCGGTTGCTTGCTAAGTGAAGAAGAGTGAAGAGAAAGAGAGAGAACTTAAATGGAAGGGAAATTGCTTGGGCGTCTATGTAGAAGGAGTAGTGGTGCTGGTGGATGGGTATTTTAAGGTTGAGTGGTTTCATTTTGAGAGAGAGCGCCTCCTTTCTTCCCCGAGGGAGACGTTTTCTCTGGCGAATTGACGCAACTAATTTCATTGAGCTATGATGAAATCGTTAGGCCCCGTGATTGCGACGTTAATTACAGCGGCGGTGCACGCGTGTTGCCACCGTCTTTACCACCATTGCCACGCGAAAGGAAACCAGCCAATCACGGCTCTCCTTCCCGTGGGGACTATTCTGCCCTCCTCGATGGTGGCGGCGCTTGCTGCTTGTTGTCGCGGACCCGTTCGTCCATCGTCGTCCCCGTCACTGCCTTCACGGCTCCTCCTTCCTCGGGGGTCTCCTTTGGCACCAAAGCAGATGGACGAGTTCAAAGGGCGATTTGCACCGGTAAAAAGGACGAGCCGTCGTTGTCGTCGCTCTTTTCTCCAAAACGCTCTCCGCCCCCCCCCCTCCGAACCCCTAGACCCGGAAAAAAGAGAAGTCATTTTGATTCAAATTGCCTTTGATCCCCTCGCGGGACGACCTTCTTCTTGTGTTCCATTCGAAATGCCAATCGATAGCGAAACGGCTTCGGGGGAGGAAGAATGAGAAAAGAAGGCGTCGTCGGCCATAAACTTAACTCGGGGAGTCTCCAGACAAGTGGTGCGGCGCTTTAACTACCCTCCTCCCCGTTAACTGATTGAACATCTGTATACAACGGTTTCCTCCAGAGTCCCATGTAATTTATGGTTAATGTTAGCCATTCCCCCTCCGGCTGAAAATGTCACGTTCTTCACGGTTATTTACATGTCATTTTCTTCTTCTTCTTCCAAACCCAATTGTCTTGTTGCGTTTCCCCTTTGGAGACGCATTTGTATGCTTTGCAATAAAGCACGCCTGTGGGCTTCGTAGGGGATCTGTGTCTGCCTCATGTTCGACTCAATTGGGGGGAAGTGAGATAGAGAACGCATTCCACACTTTGCATATGTTTTCAATGTTGTTGCTACCTTGTCGTCAGAAAATAGCCTTTGCGCATAAATACAAAGGACACTAGGAAAGTTTGGCAATGCGGCCTAACCGATTGTTTCAGGGAGGAACGCGTGCACGTGGTTGTTTCAGTCCCGCAATATTGTATGTTGTTAGTTAGTCGTGGTATCGCAAACACTGTCTCATGCCTTATGGCGAAGTCAGCTGGATGCTCCGACGTGCGTTGTGGCTCTGAAAATTGTTTGACTGGCTGCTCCTGCTCTCACAGCGTTCGCTGGTATTGCTTCTTCTGACAGGGAGCACTCCTTCACGCTCTACCGAAATTGGTGGAGCAGCCTTTCTCTCTGGTCGCCTACAAAATCAAAATGGCTGCCTCAGAAGCAGAAAATTGACGAGAGTGTTTTACACTTATTGAATAGTTCTTCCGATGTTTCAACATTTGAAACGAGCGAAAAAAATTCCAAAGATTGAGAATTTTGTTGATGTTCCTGATAAATATACAGATGAAGATGCGTTGCTAGTTGCATCTGTCTCTGCACGTGTTTGGAGTACCGAAGAACAGAATTTTCCGTTCGACTGCTTCACTCTGTTGACGCTCTCATTGATCAAGTGACTAGAACAATTTATTTGCTTGAGTTGAGTAGAATTATTCTAAAGTAATGATATGATATTTTCCATGTAATAAAATGTGCAGTTGGAATAAAAAGCTCACGATGACTTCCTGTAGATTCAAACGTTGGAGGCTTTTCTATAAGAAATTCTACGCAGATGTTGACATTCGATGATAACACAGTCTTACAAGGGAACCCTACGACGAAGGCACTTTTTTTTGCGCGCAAGCACACCGTGGAAGCGATAGCGTTGCGTGGCGGCGGAGCGCTCCGGAAGTGCAGTTTAACAAACATGGCGTTAAGAGGAGAAGCAAAATGGTTAGCGGCGGTCGCCAAAGAATTGCAGTTAGAGCACTGTTATTAGGCATAAAGCCTTAATTTTGTTGTACAATTATTCGTCTCGAAATAATTTATAAGATGAGGTAAGCACCCATGAATACTATTTTTATTTAAAATTATAAAGCACCGCGATACATATCCCCCTCACCAACGCAACGTATTACTCGACGTTGCAGATGAAGCCAGCCACGTTTGATTACCGAATTACTTAATAAAATGAAATAATAAATTAAGGAAATGGTTATTAATTACTCTAGACATTTTGTACTGGAAGGCAATTAGCTAATTGTAATAATCTATTTTTAAAAAGTTAGATTAGTTTGTTTAGTAACTTGTTTAGTAATCCATTCAATTGTCGTCTGCTGCTGTTTACTTCCATTGATTTCATGTGAAGTGGATTCGTGCTTATTGCTGAGTAGTGGAAGAAAGAAGTTCCGTTAATATACACAGCCCGCTTTAACAATGGAGTCCTTGTATGGCTGTGTGTGCTCAAATTATTTCGTGTTCGCGGTTTATTTTAAAAGAAACAAAATTTCGCACTCTCTTATTTTGCAAGCATCTCTGTAGTAGCTTCAGATGAGTAACATATTTCAATTTGGTGGAAATCTGGGACATAAATGTACGAGGGATTCCCTTGTTATTTGAAAATGGTGGTAAGATGACTGTTTAGTAGGAGCCAAACGTTGGAGTCTCTTCCCAGATAGTCGGATGTGGTGGTGGTAAAATATAAATTAAATGGAAGAATGTTAGTTGCTTAATCAAGGATCTGTATAGGTAGAGACGATGAAAACGATAACAATGAAAAAGAAATACAATTGGCAAATAATAAATTAAAATTAAAATAGGCTGCACAACAATCAAGATAAAGAATAAATTAACAATGGACATTTAACTGGGCACAAGCAATGGGGAAGAATTTAGACATCAGAAGACACCAGATGGCAGATTGTACTATCCATCCTAAGGCAGCAATTTTTTAATGTTAACCTATGGGAGAAATTACAATTTTTTGTTCTGAATTAATAAAAATGGTGATGTTAAAAATATTAAATGTCTCACTATCTTTATTGATATCTATCACTTTATCACAAGTTCTTATTTCTAATTAAAATGATTTTTTAAAATAAATTTGTAATAAAATTTTTAACAGAAGTGAAAATTTAATAATTTGCAATAGCTATTGCTTTCTCAAATTAAAAAATGCCAGGCTAAACATTTTTACGGAATTAATAAATTATGTAGCTCAGCAAAATGATGTTTAAAAAAAGCGGTATTTTTTATGCGAATTTTCATAAGAAAATCCAACTGGCACTTAAACAATTTTTTTTAACAATTTTCATTTATTATTGAATTTTAATAAATCTTTGAAAACCGAATTGTTTCCCCTCGTACTTAAAAAAATTCAATTAAAACCGCCGTTTTCCCCGTAGGTTAACATTAAAAAGGGCTGCTTTAGGATGGGTAGTACAATTCGCCATCTGGTGTTTTGCTTGAGAAATGTTATACATTCTTCCCCATTAAGAAACATCTTTATCCTTACTTAAATCGGTTGTTTGTTTATTTGTTTGCGTGTGTGCTCCGTCTAGCGGTCTGATTAGCTAAAATTCAACAATCATTAAAATAGTTGTAATTAAATTTAGTTTTACAAGCATGGAATTAAGAGCATTCCTCGTGAATAAAACTCCTCTGGCTGTGCATTGAGTTGCTCCTTTTTGTTTTATTAAAACTTTAATATTTCAAAACTTGTTAGGCTTTGAAAAGGGGGGCAATTGACTGAAACACCCTGTAGAAAAAACAACTGGTTTTCGCTTTCCGCTATTGGCTCATGCAGTGATGTGAAGCCACTGAGCCGCCATGTTGAGAGGGGCATAAAAGAAAATAATCAAATGAAGCATACGTAGATTTTGGCTACATTAAGACCTATCATTTCGTATAATTCATGTCAATCATGGAATTTAGGGTGGCTTTTTTTTTTGTATTCTTTGTTTCGTTATAGTGTTTTAACTTTTCAGTAAAACCTTATTCAGTAAGAAGTTTGTTTACAGCAAGCTCTTGCGATGCAAAAAAAAAGAGTCGAATGTACAGTATGGAAAAATTACCTGTAATACGAATGCAATATGCGAAATGAAACACAGTAACTGTGTTTTGACTCGTAAACATAAATATTTATTGGTGAGCACATAATTAGTGAGCCTTCGAGCTTCTTCTACCCCTCCCAACATGGCGTATTGGTGGCTTCACTCCAATCAGCGTGAAGCCCGTCCAGTTGTTTTTTGTAGGTCATTGGGACAAACCGTGATTATTCAGTTTTTTTGTAACTGAATTTGCTAAATCATCTTATTACTTAAAAAGATTCCTTGCTGATCCATGCTGAAATGTGTCTGTCTGTTTGTTTGTTTGTTTGTTTTTTGTTTGTTTGTATGTTGCTCCTGACTAAGTTTAACAATCATTAAAAATAGTTATAATTGGACTCATTAAATGCCGAAAAAGCGCTGTCGCATAGCGAAAGTTACCGCATTTAATGTTTTCAGGTGTTTTTCTTAATAACCAATGATTATTCGGTTTTTTTGTTACTGAATTTTCTAAATGTATTTACAGCATATTAATCTCCGTATGTGTATACTCCAAAGCCATGCAATGCACAAGGTTTTGTGTGAAAAGTTTAAAGCCAAATTTAAACGAAGCATTTGTTCTGATGGGATATGCCAAAGGCTCAGAGGTTTTCATTCCTAGAATACCAATTATTGCCAACAATGTTCGATCCCATTCAAGTGAACACAATTTCCGGTCAGATTTGCTTTCGCAATGACGATCAATAAGTCTCAAGGCCAATCCAAATTAATTTGCAGACTCCTTGCCTTTCCCATGATCACTTGTAAGAACCTTACTCTCCAGTTGGATCTCGGAACAATTTAAACGTATTCACCGCCGGAAATGTCGCAAAGAACATAGTTTACTCACAAGGTCTCCAGAATAAATAGACAATGGTATCATTTTCATTCTAATTTCTGTCACTTTCGAAACCGCATACATTATTGTACACATTTTTTTCTGTGCCTACGGTAAAACTAAACTTATCATTAGGATAAACTCTCCTGAACAGCCTGTAAATAGGTTTCAACTCTCCATAGAACTGCTTTAAGTTATCAGTGTACTGCCATTTGAAAATGACTGAGCGAAGCCGGGCAGAACTGCTAGTTCTCTTATAAAACAACTGACGATATGGCTTGACTGTTCACGAAAACATTATTAATATTTATAATGTGTGCCCAAGTGAAAAAGAGACTACGGTTATGTCTAACGAATATTTTAAGTACAGGATATTTAATGTGTAACATGATGCCTCCACATGATTGCCTTTGATAATGATGCACTGATCTCAGAGCGTAAGAAGCGAATGATGGCTCCTAGGTTGCATACGGATCCTTTTTTCACGGTGTTCTGCACTTCCTTGTCGCAGGTGAACCGATGACCTGTCAGTGAATTTTTTAAGGGGCCGAAAATATGGGAGTCACATGGGGCGATGTCGGGGCTGTACGGAGGAGGTTTGAGGACTTTCCAGCAGGTGGAGGGTGTTCTTGGCCACAAGTGCCTTAGCGTTGTCCTGGAGCAGCAATGTCCATTTCGAGAGCTTCTCTCTGCGCTCGTTTTCGATGGCCCGATTCGGCTTCAGCAACGTGTTGTAGTACCGTTCAGCGTTGACTGTTTCACCCCGTTCTAGCCAGTCGAGGAGTACGAGTCCTTCTTCGTCGAAAAGGAGGCTGAGCATCACTTTCCGGCCTTCATGGTAAACTGAGTAAGCGGTTTTGGGACGTGGGGAGCCGGGATACAATGGCGCTACAGTGGAAGTCTCCGTTTCATTTGGGCACACCATATACTTATTATATTACATTTTATTTTGCATTTCTTTTTCAATGTTATCATTTTAATCGTCTGTATTCCTATAGAATTAAGGAACTAAAATTGTTCCGTTTAATTTATGATTTACCACCATCACATCCTGCTGTGAGAGACTCCAACGTTTGGCACCTATCAAACAGTCAAATTTTCACCATTTTCAACTCAGACTATGTTATCATCGATTGTCAACATCTGCGTAGAATTTCTTCTAGAAAAGCCTTCAACGTTTGAATCTACAAGAAGTCATCGTGAACTTTAACATCCGAGTGGACAAATTTACTTTCATCGAACTTAAGTACATTCCACCTGTACAAATTTATTAGATGGAAAATATCATATCATTACTTTAGAATTTATTTACTCCTTGAGAGCAGCCAGCGGAATTCGCCATTAGCCTAAAGACGACCAACCGGGAATTTTACGCTCAAACTTTGCGCATGGGTTGAGAAAATGACTCCTGTGCTCGGAAAAGCCTGTCCTCATCCGACTACCTATTCACGAGGTAGCGGGAATTTCAGACGCAAAATTGGGCTTAGAGAAACTGCCGCGGTCAGGCTTCATTTGCTACGGAAGAAAACATTGCCGCAGTACGGGAAAATGCTTGAGGATAGATAGCAAATAAGGAGATAAATACGCTCGAGCACCCTCCATACAGCCGTGATGTTGCTCCATGTGACTTGACGCTGTTTCCTTACATGAAAGGGGGAAGGGAGCGATTTCAAACGCTGAGGACAACACGAGATGACCATTTCACCCAGCTTCCGGAAGAAACGTTGAAGAATTGGTGTTTCGAAAGAAGTAGAAGTGTCGTTGGGTGGAAAATGCTTTGAGAGGTTGTAAAAATGAAAGGTCGCGAACAAACTTTCCTAGCGTCCTTTATGCTTACAGTTTTGTTTATTTCCGTTTTTGTTCGTTGAATTTTCTGGTCGGTTTTCATTCGCATTTTTGCATCGAATAATGGACGAGCTGTATAGTTCGCTCGCGAAGGGAAATTTCTCTTTTCTTCTGTTATCGCTCTTTGTCGTAGGCTGAAGCTAAATCAGAGACGTCTTGGAAACGCGAGCCAGTCTTTTCGTCGCCTTTGCTTCGGTTTCTCTACTTTGTTCTTCTCTCTCTCCTTTTTTATCTTCGTCGGATAGCCGAGAAATGAGGCCATTTTCTCTTTTGTCTCTCGAGTGTAAAACATCTGACATCACATCCTGTTTCCTTTCTTCTCCTCCATCTACCCGCCTTCCACTTTGAGCTCGGATGACCCTTCTGTTTCCACTCGGCCTATTTCTAAGGTGGTGGGACTACATCTTCTTCTTTTTCTTCTTCTTTTCCCGTATTAATCGTCGCCTGATGAAACCTGACCGTGTCTTTTAAAGCCTCCGACGACGACGACCACGACAACGGCCACTTTTGCCTTTGCACACGCACTCACACACAAACACATGCGGGGGTCTAACTCAACTGAAGCGAAGTTAAAATGCTAGGAGGCGTGATACATGGGGGGGGGGGGGGCTTTTTAATCGAGACAAGCGACCGGAAGGAGTCTTTCCAAATGGGACTTCCGATGAAGTCTCCTTTCTTTTTTTTTTTTTTATCCCTGTTGGTTCGTTCGCCTTTTCCTTTTCGCCTTCGCCTTTTGTTCCGGTGTTTTTAGCGCTCGATTAATTATCACGTGGCCTGGAGGAGAAGTTAAGCCTCGTCGGGGAGGAATTAAAAATAAAGAGAAGGCAGCTAAAAGAAAAAAAAGGCGGGTAGTTGATGTCGATGAAGGTAATAAAATTCATGGGGGAAGGATTCATAATTAACAGCCGACGGTTTCTGTTCGGTTGAGATAAAAATGCTTTTTTTTT
>JAHWFO010103553.1:1358085-1436743 GCA_023313115.1 Rhysida immarginata
TTGTCTCCCATTGGGCTTTCAACCGTGACAACTTGGTTGTCTTTAAGACACCTTGAGACAGCTTGGCCGTCCGTGGTATCTGCGATAGCCCAATTGGTAGAGGCGTCGGCCATGATAGTCGAGGTTCCTGGTTCGAATCCGGGTCGTAGAATTTTTCCTTCCATTTTTCAATCGAAAAATCAATCCCTTTAACTAACTACCCTCTACTTCAGAAAGGCTTTCCAATCTGGTTCTGTTCGGAGGTGTATTCTATACGTGAGCTGCGCAAGTGAAATTGAAAAATGTCTCGACAAAGTCGTCTATAAAACGATTTAGTGCGCTAGTGTTATGGATAAAAAAAATGGAACGCGCGAGCGAAATTTGTTTTTAAAAGGGTTTATTCGTTTTCAATTTTCGAATGAATTTCCCCAGGCCCAAAACCTCTTGGCTGAACCTTGTGTTGTGCTGAGTTTTCCATTTAATTTCTCTGGTGGAGCGAACACCCACTCCACTCATCCATTCTTTCCTTTTATTAGTTTTTTTCCCGCCCCTGAACATATGAAAAAAAGAAGTAGCTCATTTCGATTTATTGTCAGGTCGAGATCGGTTGAATTGTTGATGACAAGGAAGTAAGAATGTGTAATCTTTATTTCCTCTTCTCTACACTTTTCTTTGAGCACAAAATGCAGACAAGCGGGAGGGGAATGCATAATGGAGTTGAATAAAGTACAGTTCGTTTGAATGGACCTGTCGATCGTGATTAGATGCCACAATTAGATGCGAAGGAGGTGACTGAGCCGAAAGCCGTTCTCCTGTGAGCCTTAGCCTGTTAACGCTTGAAGAGACACACTTCTTGTATTAGCAGCAGGGAGAATGGGTTATTTGCTTACTCCATTGAACAATTTTCAAAACGTATAGAGTAGCTCAAAAGAAGGTATGCAGTACTCTTAGGGTGTGGGGGGAGGATTCATTTTTATTACAAGCTTTTATTTAACTTTACGTGTTCGTTAGTCTGGGCCAAATTTTGCAAGTGGATTTTGAACCACTTCTTTAAAACCTAGAGCTTTGAAATTTGGTATAGTAACTAAGTTTGAAGAAAATGCACTTCAGTATTAAAACTTTCAAAATTCGAATTCTTGTAAAGAGTTAAAACTGATTTTCATTTAATTTACATCCCAGACAGAGGAAGAGAGTTGGCCATCTTTTCAGGGTTTCTTCATTTATAGCAAAAGCATGAGTTAAAAATTGATTACAAATCCAAGACTAAAAAGAATCAATAAAAAAATATTTAATTTTTAAGCATGCACTTAGATTTTAAAAAGTGCACTTAAAAGTAAAAAAAAAATTAAAACTCGAACAGGTTCTTAAAATAAAATGTTTTTAGACATTTACTCCTATGCAACTGTATAGGCTAGCAAAACATGTTGGGTTTTTTTTCGATACCTCGCAACCAGAGCTCCCTTTGCTGAATTGTTCTTTGAACAAGAGGTGGCGCCCTCTCTTTGCTTTGAATGTACGGAGGTTCTTTGACGACATCTTCCCACAGCTTTAGTTCGGGCACTGCAGTGTTCGTGTGACCTGGCAGCATTAACTGACATCTCGATCATCCGACCTGACACTTATGGACTTTTTATTCGGGCATAGAAAGGCGAAAGTTCTTGAGATGAAGCCCCACTTAGAGCATTGAGGTGACATTTAGACCACCTAAGAGATGAATATGACTCGATCAGTGCTGTATGTTTACTTTTAATACGATCTGTAAGCTCTCCTTCTTAAGTATTTAAAATGTATAATGGCGCCACCAATAGCCATATTGTGTCCGTGGTCCAGGATGGATTATTTCTTCGTCAGGTGTGCCAAGAGATATTTTATTTTTTGAAATCACAAGTTGGGATTTTGCTGCTTTATAATCCGATTTTAGACAAGGTGTGATTTATCAGTAATCATCTCCATGTCACTTTGAAACGGGAGGATATTTGGCCTCTTTTCGGATGGATTCTGGGTTTTTTTTCGTATTCCATGACCGTTCAGGAAAGTGAAATGGGCATTGTATAAAGGATCCCCTCGCTTTAATAAGGGATTCTCGTGGCGCAGTCGCATTGAGTCGAAAGCGGCGTTTGGTGTGTGAGGTCACGCGTCGCGTCAGTCACCGATAGGAAGGCGTTAGGTTTTGCCGCTTGGAAAAGCATGACGCATGCGCAGGAAAAGGGAGAGGAAACCTTTTCCTGTCTTGATCAAAAGAAAGCTGATAGTGTCTGTCTTTCTGTCTATGTGAGTCTTTTTAAAAAAAATTCCTTGCCTTGCCTCTTTAATATTAATGACGGGCAAATGAGAGAGAAAGAGAAAGTGGAGGCAGCGTTGTTTGCCGCGGTTTCCGCCCGGCCACCGCCTTTCTCTCCTGCTCGCTCGCTTGCTTTCCGGATATGATCCCAAAACTGGGGAATCTGGCACGACGATACCGGCAAAAAATGACTGGTTGGTGAATAAAGACGAGGAGGAGGAAGATAAGGGAAAAGATGAGAGGAAGTTTTTTTTTTTTTTTTTTACCCCTCCCTCCCCCCACCATCCTCCTCCTCCTCCTCCTCCTCTTCTCCTCATCCCTGTTCTTGCTTTCCCTTGTGAGTAAAGCCATTGAAAGACGCACGCACTCTTTCTCTATCCTTACCACTCATTCCCCGTTGACTTTGATTCTAGACAAAATCCCTTCACTGTTGGTGGATAAAGGTTTTCTGGAAAAGAGAATGGCATGCGATGGGAATTTTCCTTTCATAGGCCTCCGTTCTATATCCCTGGTTTATTTATCCACAGCAGTTATACAACAATTTTATATTCCCCTTTAGGCCCTTTAACGTAGCTGAATTGTTAAAGGATTGTGAAAGGGCGTGGCAACATTACCAAACGCCATGAGCTTCACTTTCGGATACATTTATCAATGCAACCCTACGGAATGCCTGCCACTTTTATATTCACTGTTAAAACGTCAATTAGTTTGAGGAGGATCATGAAGAATTTCATTTCACAAAAAAATGGAACTGATGATGTTCACCACTGTTACCGTGCCTACCAACAACTCATTTGAACCATGCGTCAGTTGATTCCGAATAGGTCTTGACGAACACAACCTATGTTTAGCAACTTTAGCACGACGCGCTTTATCTTTTGCCCTTTTTTTGATTATTTCGTCAATGCTGCATTTGCCCGTTTCTAAAAGCTTAAGCTTCCCAAATATGCCGGCTCGCGGGTTCGAATCCTGCTATGGGCCTGGATGTTTGCGTTGTCCCAGAATGCGTAAAGACATTAGTCATATGAATAATGCGTAAAATGTTTCCTAGATACAGTTGACTCGCGATAATCCGACAGTTACGGGACCGAGGGGGTGTCGGACTATCAAAAGTGTCGGATTACCTAAGGTTGATTTTTTTAAAACTGAATTTCGACTTCCAAGACTATATCCATTGGCAAACGGGAACTATATCCATTGGCAGACTATATCCATAACTCAGACGGGAGGAGGCGCCTCTCCCTCCAAGTGTGTGCGTGTCTGCATCTGCAGCAGTGACCGTCATCCGACGCGTCGGACTGTCAAAATTCGGGTTATCGCGAGTCAACTGTATTCTCAAAGATTGACTTCATCAGCTGAAGTATTTCAAAATTGGAATGAAGAAAATTTTGCAGATTTAGAAAGTGTTTGACTTATTTCATATGTTTGCAATGATAAATTGCTTCATGCTGTTAGATGTGCTCTTTTATTTGTACTATTGCAAACAGTCCATAAAAGAAAAGAAAGAAGCTAAAATTCCTCCATACCAAGAAATAATCCTCCCGAGGAAGATATAGGAAAGTAGCGAAAGCCCTTAGATCATGTTTTTACCCTTTTATATGCACTTTTTAACAATAATCGAAAAATTGATTTTCTCGAACGTAGTACTTAGAAAATGTAAAAGAGCTTTTCTTTCGTTTCTCATCATTTCCGATCGAATGATATATCACATGTCATATGTTGCCATAGTTCTAAAGACAAGTGATTGGATAATTCCCACAACTCCGACCCCATTGGGACACAATCTGGCCCAAACTTCATATTTATGTAGATCTTGCCTAGAGGAATCTGCATACCGAATTTCACTCCTTTACATATCTAAATACACGTGGCCCCTTCTAAACTAAATATTGAAGGTGGACATGCCTATAGTAAGCTCCATTCTTCCGCCACTTAATAATATGGCCAACCAATTCAAAAATTCAGTTAACCCGATTTAGCAAGTGAGAGGCAGGATGTGATTATCTACGTCCACTTTATTACGACGAATCATTTTAGATCTTTAGATCATAGTAGAAATTATTGGAGAAATTGATGCCTAGATACGGTACTTTCGGATATTTTAATTAACCAACAATTACAACGTATTAATTGTTAAAAGGAACGGAGACGTTTGTGTACTGTAAGCAAAATATATTTAGAGACGCAGCAGGCGCTATGCCCTTTGCCCTTTTCTCATAATAATGAATATTTGGCTCTGATGTTACTGAAACTGAGGACTTCGAGAATACTTTGGCTTTTGTATTCCCACAGTGTTGTTGATCAGTGAAATTCCGAGATGTACGAGAAGTTAATTGCGCAGCGTCATTGTTCGTGGAGCTGAAAATGAATTTGCGTGGCTGGCTCCGAGGCTCCGATAAATCCGAGCCAGCGGCCGATAAGTATCGCAGCGAGAGGGATTCGATAAACCGATATGTTGTATGATTATCGATTGGTGTTAATTGCTTCCCTTCTGTTAGTCATCGATTGGTCGTTTGGACTTCAGTTATTGCGCCGACGAGATTGACGAACGGATTGTTCCAGTTTCATTTTGCCACAAGTGGGATACAAATGGAAGGAAGGAAGGCGATTTTCTTTGGTGCGTGAGATTTTTGTTTAATATTGCCCTCCCCCTGCTTTTCTTTGCCTAGCCGTGTGGAGTTCATAAACAAAGCGAGCGTCTACTGCGCCTTTTGTCACGAAGGGAATGGAGAGGGTTGAGTGATGAATGGTTAATGCCGCGTGCGAGTGACGTGGACGTGACGCCGTCGTCTTCCTGGCTCTTTAGGGAGGAAACAATCGGCGGAGTCGAGCCGGGGACCATAAATATAGAAAAAGAGTCGCCAACGCGCACCTAGCAGCGCTTCATTTTTAATGGCAGGTTGTGGGAGAGGGTGACGAATTTTCTTTGCCGACGCTTCGAATTTGCGTATTTGAAGGAAGAACAGCGCAGCATTTGTTCTCTAGGAAGTCGAAGGAACCCAGAGAGGAGAAAGGAGATAGAATGAAAGAGGAGATTGCTATTCAAAGATGGCGGCTTTTGCGCAGAGTTTGCCGTTTTAGTCGAACGCTTTGCAGGCGCCTCTTCGTAAGAAATTAAAAGACACGGACAACGAGCACATATAAACAATGGCAAATAAACAAACGAAAGGAAACTCTGGTTCCGACAGACGATGGATGTGCTTTCCTTGCGTGTGGACTTCGCAAATAAAATTGTTGGCGTTTCGTTTAGCGAGAGTATGCAGAGTCGTTTGTTTTTCTTTATTTCTCCATGGTGCGTGGAGAAATATGCAAAGTAGATTGAGCTATAATTTCGAGGGAGTCGGTGACGTCGAAGAGGATGATGAAGTCGGCTTGTCTCAACGCACTTAAAGCGGACTGATTCACGGCGTCTCGACTCCATTCGGCACCCTGCCAAATCTCCTAAGTGATCTGTGAGATTTTCCTCTTCTTTTTTTTTTTGTTCCATGTATTATTTATGGAGTCCTGTCACGAGGAATTGTAAGATTCGCAAGTTAGAATCCTTTAATTTATCTCCGCTAAGAAATACGGCCGCCTCGGCTTTGGCTGGGTCAGTGTATCTGCTAACGAGCGATGGAAGAGGAGGGCAGGCGGCCGTTGGCAATCGCTTTTATCTGCTCCCGATAAAGAAAAGAAACTCAATGAAAGGAGCAATTAACTCCTCATTTTTCTGTTTAATGTGGCTACACTTTTCTGCATCTTATACTAAATGTCACTCGTGTCATATCATTAGAAAGTAATAACGCCACAATGGGGACAGAAAAGACGCATACATGAAATGGGGTTCTACAACTGTAACAGGGCTTCGGACCACCCTTTGCAGCTATCAAAGCCTTTACTCGTTTAGGAAGATTTGCATGAGTTCTGGAAGAGCAGCTGTCAACTTAAACACTGAGATTGGAACTCCGTGAAGGCCATTCAAGCTCTTCCACCCCATTTAATCGAACCATCCAGTTGCAGGGACCATTTGATTTATGGATAGGAGCATTGTCACGTGGATAAACAAATAGATCCGTACTAAATTGTTCCCACATTGTAGGCAGCGCAGAATCGTTTAAAGTGTCCAGGTCAGTCTCGAAATACAGTTTTTTTTTCACACGCTCAGAAGTCCTACCCACCACTACTTAATTTGACAGTTGGCACCATTCAATCACAGATCTGTGGCGTTCCCAAAGCCAAGTGCATTCGACGGAAATTGAGATTTATCGCTCCGTCCAGCAGGTTTCATTGCTATAGTGCGGTCCAGATGCGCTGAGCTGCCATGTCTTCACTGTGCGAATCACCTCTTCGTCATCCTCAAAATGTCTTCCACGAATGGCATTCTTCAATGGTCCAAACAAGTGAAAGTCTGAGGGCTGTAGGGTGGATGGGGTAACACTGTCCAACCCTGTTTTGTGATGTGTTCCGACGTCCTCAGACCGGTTTGAGGGCGAGCGTTATCGTGTTGAAGCAACAATCAGCTGGGTTGTTATGGCGTCCATGTCGCTGGAAGCGCTTCTTGAGTTTGGTTGATGCGTTCACATATGCCTCAGAATTAATGGTGCTACCTCTCGGCATCATATCAATGAACATGACACCATCACAGTCCCAAAACACGGTGATCATGACCTTACCAACAGAAGCAGATGCTTTGAATTTTTTCTTCTGTGGAGAGTGCGGATGACGCGATTCCATCGATTGTCGTTTTGTTTCGTCCTCAAAACGGTGCACCCAGGTTTCATCAGCTGTTACAATCCGGGACAAGAAGGCTTCCCTCTCAGCTACAAAACGTTGCAGCAACTCAGAAAAAATGTTTTTTCCCAGAGCTTTGTGTTCCTCCGTAAGACAGCGCGGAACCCATCGTGAACACGTTTTTGTGTAATCAAGAGCACGGATGATTTCACCCACATCATCACTTCCTTTGCTGATTGACAGCTCCAGCGCCAACTGCCGAGCCGTTCTGCGTCGGTCCTGACGAATGAGCGTGCCGGTGTGACAGCCGAGGATGGCCGCCCAGACCGCGGCAAATTTTGGAGCTCCGCCGAACCGCTTTCTGATGGCCTCACCCTCTGTGCCCAGCGACTAACCGTGCTTCTGTCGACTGCTGATGCTCCATAAACTGCACAGAAACGTATGTGAATGTTTCCAATCGTTTCTTGCTCCGCATTGAGAAATTCAATGACGACACGCTGCTTGTAACGTACATCACTTACAGACGCCATGTTGTTCCATTGCTGCACGTACGCTATCTGTCGGAAGAAACGGAAACTTTGCGCGCGCACTCCGAAAACTTCAAAGAATGCATATCTCAAGTTTTCGCATTCGTACCATTGTTGGGACGGAGAAAAAAATTGTGGTGCATTACTTTCTGGGCTACCCTCGTATTTCAACAGTCCTGGTACTAACGAGTGCCCCTGATGCTTCTGATTCTTGCCGTGGAAGCAAAATTGGTTATCCCGGAAATTCCACTGCAGCACTCGCCGATATCTGTAAGTGATTTGATGAAATCTACCGTCGTGCACTGTTGCTCTTTCACGTTTCTATTTTGCAATGACATTATCTCCCGGTGACATTTAGCAGCCTTAAAATCTCACGAACTTGAGTGGCATCTAATGATAGTGCCGCGTACAAGCCATTAAGTTTTTCTGTACGCGACCTGTTTTTGCGCTCACTGGCCTTGACTGATACTTTAAAGCTTATGCAAATGATATAGAGGTCGCTTCATGCTGTCGCTGACGTCGTTGTCACTCGAGTTTTTGGCAAGGTAGCATATTCTGTATTTCGTTTAAGTTATTGAAACATACGTTTAGATAAACCACCATGTTTATTGTAATACTGCAGCTCATAAAATTTTCTCTAACGTCCCATAAGACCAGTGGAATTCTCTACTCAACTCTTCGGTCTCGTCGGGATTCCAATAAGCGGTACGCACATACCAACGGAATTGATTTGGGATGAAGAGAGCCTATTTATGTAGGTGAGCAGATGGTATTCTCTGTTCAGGTGATTGATTTTGTTGTGTGTAGCTATTGAAGGCTCCAATTTCACGGGAGACGAGGCAATGCAAACACAAAGGCACTCCTCCAGCGCATTAATGAAATTGGCTTAATTGAATGGGCTTTATTTCGACCTAGACGCAGAGAGAGAGAGAGAGAATTCCGTGCAAATTCGTAATTGCAAACGTTGGAATGGCTCGTGAAATTATTTTATTAGCATCTTGAGTGCTTAATGGTAATGAAAAGGGAGAATGTCTTGCGCCGAAACAAGGGCGCCGTGTGCCGAGGTTAAATGGCTTCCTTTTACAATTTTCACGAAGAAAAGCAGCGAAAACCAGCTGAGCGTAGCTGTTGTGTGTTTCACCTGTGACTAGCGATGAAAAATTTTTGCCCTCCTGTTCGAACGGAGGTAATTCACCATCGAGGAAATGTTCTGGGGAATTTGCGAGAGAAATAATTTTGAAGGGAAACGACCAAGGGAGATCACTGTTCTTTTTTTTTCTTCTTCTTCTTCTTCTTCTTCCTTGCCTCTCTCCTTGCTTTTTTTTGTGTTTGTTTATTGAATTTGGGAGAGAGGGCGCGGACAACTCTTTTAACCCCGCAGCTTCCCTCTCGCCCAAGAATGAAGGATTCGACGGATGCGGTTGCCATGGCAATACGGACGGTGGCGGCGAACGAATCGACCGGGAAGAAGGAAGACAAGGAGGAGGAGGAGGAAGAAAAAGAAAAAAAAACCAAAAAAACAAAGAAACAAATCTCAAGAATTTTTAGAGAATTCGAAATGAAATGGTCCAACGGGGTTTAACGACACGGTAAACATGAATGAGCTCGGGTATTTTTCCCCAATTTGAAAGAAGCAATTTTTGCTCTTTCCCTTAATCGACAGGGCTTGCTTCCTCCTTTTTCTTTCTTTTTTCCTTTTTTTTTTTTGCTGTTTAGAGAAGGTCGACACGGATTTCGACTTTCGCTCTGTCTCTTCCTCTGTTTTGTGCCGTCTCATTTGCGCAGGGAAAAAGAAAATAAGAAACAATGCGAGGACGACGACGACAGCAGCAGCAGTAGCAGCAGCGGGTCAGATGCGATCAGCGACGACGACAAACAACAATCGACGGAGAGCAAAAGAAACGCTAACGAGGTTTTGATTCAAAGAGAAAAGCGGCCGCTTCGTTTGTGGAACTTTATTTTTTTGAAATGTTTATTGTTCTCCGATAACTGCAGCCTCTCTATCTTCGTCCTTCCCGTGAAACTTTCTTTCCAAACGAAGAGGTTTGCTTTTTCCCAGATGGAACGCGCCGTTAACAAAGGCTCTTTAACGGTGAAGGATCCTTGGGAATAGCCGTAGCTGGTTGAAGCGAGGCTAAGGTGGAGAGAAGAGTTCCTGGCGACGACATTGCCGCTCTATTGGGTTTAAGTTGTAATTGCATTTCGAACGGGAGAGCACGTGTAATCGGATTTGCATCCCTTTCAGAAAATTTACGATGAAACTCGTCCTCTGCTGAAGAAGGCATCGTCATCACCATCATCATCATCATTATCATAATAACAACATTTTCCCGTAACAAACTTAAATCTCGCAATCGAATTCCTTCACGCGAGACCGGACCTTGCCACGAAGCGGAGAGGTCGAAAGGGTGTCGGAGGAGGCGTATGTTTACCCGAAATCGTGGATTGCCATTTTCGACCTTTTGACCTTTGTCTAGTGGAAGACTGTCCTTTGCTAGGGGACGGACGACTTTCTTGGTTGCAGCTGGATTTCTTTATTTGACATGATCCTTTGGCGGTCAAAGGTAAATCGGTGAAAAATGGACTTGCCTTTCTCACTGCAGGAGTTCCGCTATTGACCCGTAGTTTGTGCAAGAGCTGGCTCAAGGATACGGTGAGGGTCAACGCAATCCATTTTGCCTCGAATGCCCAATATAGGGCTATTTTCTGTCCTAAAGGGGAGAAGGGATGAAACGAGGGCGGAAAAAGGATTGCTTGGACTCGTCTCCTTAATTGGATCGAATAGTCCGGACATTGCTTTGCCGCTGCTACAGGCTTTACTTTTGTGACGGAATGGGATTTTGCATAATTCACAAGAAGAATTCGTCGCTCTATAAATGTGAGAAAAAAGAAATAAAATCGTGATTGCATCGTCATCCTTCCTCCGTTTTTATTAGTTCTTTTTTTTTCCCTTCTTCCACCTTCGTCAATTCTCTTCTCCATTTGTCTGGTCTCCTTGCAGAAGTCAGCGAGCTCTGACCCGCCTTTCACTATTTCCATTTTTACGCACTTTTCTCTTTCTCTCTCTCTGTGGGTGTGGGTGTCTATTTCCTGGGTAGCTCAGTCTATCTTTTTTTTTTATTTGATTTCCTCCTCGTGTCTGGGTTCAAATCCCTTTGAAGACCTTGAAATTAGATTCAGACCCGGCGTCGCGTAGGCCCTTCGATGCTCCTCCCCAAGAACAAATGTCAACAAGAAACCCTTCGGCATCCGTAGAAGGTGTCAAATCCTCCTCTTAATGTCTCATGCTTCTCTTTTCGTTTTCATCGAAATTCTCATTTTAAATAGTGATGCGTTTTCAAGCGCCAAATTTTGCAGTTTGTTTACGTAAAAACGAAGTTAACTTTCCAGGCCTCTCTTTCTCGTTTGGAGTAGCATTTTTGTCTATTTAGAAAATATTAACGGATTGAAATTAGACTTTCTGAGCACCGATCTCCTTCAAGAGGCTGGACCATATCCCCTGGGCTCTTGAGTCTCATGAGAACCCTAACTACAGAAGCACTAACAGTTTACGAAATTAACGGGTTCCCTAACCTAATCTAACTTAACCCCCCCCCCCCCCGGAATCTATGTTGAAGTATAATAATGTGTGAGTGTCACGGTTCTCTCCTGCAGCTTCCAAGAAATCACTTGAGCTATGAGGACTCGTTAAGAAGTCAGCGGTGGCTTTTAAATTAATTCCCCTGAGTACCTATGAAAATATAGGGTCCACATCTCTTGTGCGGTCTTTAAGTTGTGTTGTTTAAGGTATCGTGTTACGTCCATTGTTAATTTTATAAAGGAGCAAATCGTTCACTTTTATAGAGACACTGTAGCCTTTATAGGTTAAACACTGAGATGATTTTGATTGGAATGCCTTTAAATTGTAGATGAGGTACATCTTAAAAACGGATATCGACAGGATCGTCCAATTCTTGTCATTATGTTAATCTAAATACCAGCAATAGTAGTTTCTGCTGTAAGGAATTTCGTTCACACGTACAGGAAGTGGAGACACGGAAACTTTGTCCTGGACATATTCCCACAAAAGGACGTTGAAGAAGGGGCATGTTGGTGAGCATCTCTAACGTCGCGGGAGGTTTTAAGCTGCAGTCGTACAAATCTTCGTTCCTACTCTACTGCACTGCATATTGTCTATTGAACGGTGCAAATATCTTTTTATAATAGTAGCTCGATCAATTGCTTTATGAAATAGGATAAAGTCATTGGGATACACCGGCAGACCGTTTTTGGCTAGTTTATTGGAAATAGTTTTTGTTCTTCTTTAGTAGAGTAGTTCTTCCACTGGCGTTTGTCGTTTCCTTTTGAGTTATATGAAGAGATAAAAAAAAAGAAAGTGAAAGCTGAGTTTGAGTAAATGGGAGGAGGGATGGGACTGTTTATTCTCTTATCCAGCTCCCTACCTCTTCTCTCTTCTTCTTTCGACTTCTTTTATCCGTCGTCGCTGTCGGCAAAAGATCAGTGGCAGTCGCTCGCCGAGTGTTCTTCCTTCCTTCCTTCCTTCCTCTCTCTCTCTCTCTCTGTCTGGTCTGTCTCTATCCGCCATTTCTTTCTATCTCGGTGAGGGTGAGGCAGGAGGAGGCAAAGCCGAATCGATCGAAATCTCGCCCGTCTCGGTGCCGAAACGGGAATCCTCTGCAAGTCGATGTTGACTTAAAAGATCTGGCCTCACGTGACGAATGAAACGGCTCACGAGCGAACGAGAGGAAAACGAGATGAACGGGAGGGGGGAGTGCTGGCAATGGAAAAAGTAGCGACAGGCGCCCCCACCACCACCCGCCGATGAAATTTACTGATTGGATTAGTTATCCGGGAGAGGGAGCTTCTGTCCGAAAGTGAATTGGAAGCGAGTTGAATAATGGCGGATAACCTTCTTTCAAATATAAAAAAAAGAGAGTGAGAGTTTTAAGGGGGACGAGGTCGACTTTTGCTTTGTCAGAAAGCATCTGTGTGGTCGGGAAGAAATAAGGAAAAATAGAAATGGGAGCGTCTTTTAAATGAAATAAGTCAGGTAGTCAAACGGAACAATAACTGTTTCTTTTTCTTACTTCCTGCGTATTCGGGGATGAAATGGCTGCGCTGGTAAGGGCGAGCGGGAGGGGGGGGGGGACTAAATCGGCGATTTTGATGTGCTCCGCCAAAAGTTAATAAAAGAGAGCGAAGGACTCACTCGGGGGACAGGTGTCTCGTATTCAAAGGTTTCGCCGGAATTTGATTAAAATCATTCTCGGTGGGTTCTCAGTGTGGAAAAGGGGGGAACGACAGGCAGACAGATAGACAGACGACATGATTTGTATGAAAAATCTCATAAAGAACGACTGAGGCATGACAGCCCATTATGACGTCGACGAAACATGACACATGGGCCGCGAAATCTCAATTCAATGTTATCTTACGACGGCTCCTGCTGCTGCAGAATGGAGAAAGACTGAGAGAGTTAGTTTTGAAAAAGAAAAAGAAAACTTTCACTTTGTACACTATCGATTTGAAAGGCTTTTTTTTTTTATAATGGCACAGTGCCTTCCGGTCATGTGATGATGATGGTGATCGTAATAAAGAGGAAGATAACGCCGCGGCGCTTTGTTGTTGTTGCATCGAATTGTTGGTGAGAAAGGCGCTGCGCTGGTTGTTTGTGGTGAAGATTGCGAGGTAGGGCCCGAGGTAGGTGGGGGGAGGGGGGCGTACAGTGTGAAATAGTGGAAGTTGTCGTTTGTTAAAGGGTGATATTGCCTCATTCGTCTCCTCCCACGCAGGAGACAAATTGAGAGCCTCTGGTTAACCACTCATTAGCCGCTTCCAGGCCTCTTGCACCACCGGCCGCTCGTAGCCAATCATGGCAAAGGAAGGGAGTTTGGCGAGGGGCTATGGAAGTTGCTTTTTGATTGATTATTCCTTCAAGTCATACCCTCCCTTACCTCCTGAAGATCGCCTCTTTTGAATATGGAAAGGTGCGTCTCTGTCTTTGGCGGAGGAAAACGGAGGAATTTGAATGCGCGATTGCGTTATGATGTATGGCGTTGCCCGGTGACGTCGTCGAAGATGTGTTCATTGCGGTGCCTCCTTCGTGCGGAGAACCAGATTTCGGCAAATGAAGGATTGGCTCGTGAAGGAAGGTGATCCCTCGGAATTGAGCATTAAAGGATCTCTCTCTTTCTCTCTCTCTCTCTCTCTCTTTCTCTTTATGGGAGGAGGAAGGGGTCAGGGGGCCTATCTATTGGGGTTTGTGGTGACGTGTGTTTGGGATGGTGGAGCGCGTCGTGAGCGCCAGCAGCACACCCCTGTTTGGTGCCTACCGTTTTCATTATCTCTTAATTAACGCTTGGAAAAACACGTGTGATTAATGACGGCCTCCGCGCGGAGACAGTGTCGATACAAATTAGATCTCGTAGCCACTCGGCACTTAATGAGAATTGGCAGGCCACCGGGAGGCGATTTGCGCAAACACACACACAGCACGCATTGGAAAATGCCGCTTCTATGGCTGGCGGCCGCGAAATTTTAAGAGAAAGGTGGAGTGTCGATTGGGGGGGGGGATTTTTTTATAATCGTGTTATTGTTATTATTAAAGTGGAAGCTTCCATTTCGTCTTTATCTTAGAGGGGTACAGCCATAAAGAGGACGAAGCCATACTGGGACTGAAGAAGACTGTGGCAGTCTGTTGAACACTTCGTCAACGCCACTCTTGGATCAGCCCGAAGTTTGTACGGATAATTAGGCAGAAAATTCGCGGTGAAATGCAATGGACTTTGTGATTCCTCATGCACAACATTTCACCACAAGACTTTATAAAAAAGGGAAGGAGAGGGGAAAAGCTTTTGGAAGGTGTTTTTTTTTGTCGGTGGGTAGGTTTCATTGAGCCCCATTGGCGAGGGACGTGCTCAAAGGACCAAACGACCGTTTTTGAAAGCGTTCGATGTGGCTGCGGGAGGAAGGAAGTCGACGCTTTTCGCCGGTGGGAGATCAAGTGCCAGGTGCTCAATTTCATATAAGGGAATGGAAAAAGGGGTTTGGGCCTGGAGGTAGAAAGAAATGAGAAGGTCTTCCTGTTTTAGCTTCAATAAAAATAAAGTTGTTGGGGGTGGAGGTGGTTCGCCTCGATTTTCACGTTTGGAGGAGAACGGGAGAGGGGGCAAAGTTTTTTGATTTTCGACATTCTCCTGGGCGTTCACTTTTCGGTATACAGAGGAGAAAATGTTCGTGGAGGTTGGGATTTTCTTCTTTAAAGCAGACGCTGGTGCAAATAGCTTAAGTTATCCTAGATGCAGCGAAGAAGAAGAAGAGAAAATATCGCGTAAAACGATACCTTCTGGCACTAAAGTCCGTAAGCTGTGTTCAGAATCTTACACTTGGTATCAGTTGTCGGATTACGTAATACGATTGTTTGTTGATATGCAAGCACAGTAAACGTCATCAAGTGAACTTTCGGATACGTTGATGAATACGCAATCATGAGGGCATCTCAGCCAATTCATTTTTGTCTTTATGGCAACTTACCGGGCATAAGATGTACTGCAGAAACCTACAGTGAAGGTGGGAGTGGAGTAATCGATACCACGATACTTTGAACATTGGTAATCGTATTTGGTGCTTTACGAAAGTAATCTGTTACTTTGAACACGGTTTGTTTAGCAGGGGACTATGTTTCTAAGAAAAGGAGCAGGCTTAAACATAAGCACATTAATTTCTCTATTTTTAAATGGTAACATAGAGAAATAAAATGTATATGAAAAAACGTAAAAAAAACGTCGTGATCTTTTACTCGGATGGATATACTTTTTTAAAAATGGCTATAACAAACAAATCAAGAGAAATAATATTAAGTTCAGATATTCATAATCAACATTTGCATTTTGGTAATGGAAAAGTTTTTTTTCGGTTCGGATAGCGGAACTCGTTTCACCAACCACTTTTTTTTTTCTAGTTTAAAACTGGTTTCGTTCGAGCGAGTTCTGAGAATGGTTGAGCAGCGATTGGCTTTACAATTCTACCCGTATGATGCTGATAATAAAAAAAATCAATGAAGTGCATTGGCTGATTTCTTGATTAGTAAGCAGTAGATATTTTAAACGCATAAGAAGAAACCTATACAAAATTCTACATCCTTTATTGGGCATCCATATTTTTTGTCAATCCCAGAATTCACTTCGAACAATCCCACAATGCAATCGGACAAAAAAAAGACTGGATTCGGTTCATGGAACTAGACTGAAATCTTAAAAATAGATCCACGAATTTAATTTTCCAAATCGAGTTTTCCGAATCGAGAATTCTTAGTTCGTGGAAACTGAATAGAAGGCGATTTATTTCACTAATGGCGATATTTCACAGATAATCAGTTCTACTCTCGAATCTTCGAAACTGTTACTAGTGATTTTCACAGTTCTTATTGACGTATTGTTAAAGTCAAATAAATAATAATAACTGTTTGCTAAATTAAATAAAGGGGTCTTAGTTTTTCCAAGAAGTATAATACAGTTGAACCTCCAAAGCTTCGATTCAAAATTTTGTATTACATATTCGCGCCAATAAACATAAATGATAATTTTTATTTCTTTGGTTTCTTTTGTTGAGATACGAGAGGAAGCCAGTAAGTTATAAATTGATGTAGAAATGAAACAAATAAAGGGTGCAGATTTGAAAACTACTTTTATATTTCTACATAACCTAACTGTATGTTGAGGCACTTCTCCCATCGTTTCACAAGCCCTTCAAAACCAGCAGCATAAATTCTTCGGGTTGCTGTCTGAACCAGGCAGTGACTTCCATTTGTACGGCCTCATCGTCGAGAAAGTGATCACCCGAAAGATGATTTTGAGATGGTGCGAAAGTTCAACTGGGAAGCTCTCCCATCCTCTGTATAGCGGCGATCTTACTTCAAGCAACTTTCATTTGTTCGTCCTTATTAAACGTCCCTTTCAGGAGGTTTCTATCACTTGAAAGCCTATAATGATAGGGAAAGCTTGACCATTCACACGCCGACAAAAATAACAAAGAACATCAATTTGCTGTATGGAAAATCAAGTAAAGTTTATTCAGTTTCAACATTTTTCATCGAGTACTCGAAGTAATTGATACTACAATACTTTTAACAGTGGTAATCAAATTAGGTACTTTACAAAAGTAATAATTACGGAGAACCGGTACCATGGATGAAGAAAAACCTAAAAGGTCTTAAAGAAAAAAAAAAGTCTTCTGGTAATGGGTTGCCACAACCAATTCATCTACTGGGAAAAACAAGAGTCAGATAATCGCGAACGATTGTGACAAAATGGTGAAGTGTCCCTTCCTGCTAGAATTCAACTGTGTCCATAATTCCAACTGTAACTCTCCAACAACTGGCCCAATATAAATGTTCTAGTAGCTGTTTGCTTTGAGAACATGAAGGTTCCGTATATTCTGGTCCTCCTCATCCCCAACTATACATTAACCTTATAATGCTAGTATTCTCTCGCATTACCGGGATTTCGTTACTCTGTTACAAGGATTTTAGATCCGTTCTGACGGTGCAGTTAAAATGTGGATTACTCGGAGGAGATGCGTAATAAAAGAATTCAGTTGATGACGCTTACCATTGTTTTCAGCAAACGATTACTTTGTAAAGTACCGAATACGATTACCAATGTTAAAAGTATTGTAATATCGATTACTTTGAGTACTCGATTACTCGATGAAAAATGTTAAAACTGAATAAACATGATTTGATTTTTCAAATTTTCAAATGGTTGTTCTCTGCCAGTTGATCCAGCGAGTGGACTTTTAGCAACACAGTCTACGTAGAGCCACTTTTTTGCCGTATGTATTAAGTTGAGTTTTAATCATTGAATGGATTTGTCTTTCGTTGCCGCCATTGTCAGATTTATGATTAAAATCTCAAATTCCAGGAAAATCTTGTTTGAACAAGAGAAAAGTGAAGGAGTCCCGTGCTTTGAAAATCTCTTGACAGCAAAATGTTGTCTGTTAATTCAATTTTTGTCTTATCGTTTTGCTACTTCTCGGAAAGGAACAAACTCTGACAAAAAATGGTCTATAAAACCCTTTCCTCGGGTTTTTGGGCGACAGTCCGTGTAAATTCACCACCGACGAGGTTCCGTCACCTACTCACTCGCTCACTCACTCACTCACTCACTCACTTACTCGCACAGTGTCGCCGTCTGTATTTTTCTCGTCGGCTCGGTTGTAGTCGGCTTGCGCTGCTGGAGACGAGGAAGGAAGAAGTGTCACCTTGGGGAGAACGGAAGCATGTGCTTCATTCTGATTAGCCACTGAAAAGGAGCGCCAGCGACGAAGGTAAGAAAGGAAAGGGAAGACTGAGGGGGGGAAAGAGACTTTGCCATCATCGCCACCATCATCATGGTGGGGCGGAAGATTTTTACTTCACCCAGGTGGGCATGAATTTTTTGGACCGTGAAAGGGCTTTTCAACGTGCAAATCGTTTTGGAACCCGAATTTATTAAGCGAGACCTCATCCAAAGGCCTCCTTTATCCCTCCTCCCTCATCTTCTTCCTTTTCTTTCTTCTGGTCCACAGAGAGGCTTCCTTTTTTCTTTTGTCTTTGATTTTCTTTTTTATCTCTCTCTCTCTCTCTCTCTCTTCCTCCTTTTATCGTTATAAAATTGTAAATTTACGCCGACGACGTAAGGTGAAAGAAGAAGAAGAAGCGATTTATTCAGCGTGTGTGGAGGCGTTTGGGTCACGGCCTCCATCGAATAAATCGTGGACTTTAAAGGTGCTGGGGGATAGGGAGGCTCTGCTTTATGACTTTAGTGAAAACCCCCTCTACTCTCACAGCTGTAATGTTATGAGGCTCGGGAGGTGGGTAGTTATGAATGTTGGGCTCAAAGCCCCGGGGAAAATGCTGAGCATAATTTTAGCGGCGAGATCGGCCACACGGACAGGGAGGTGAGCCCGATCTTGTTTGCAAATCTTTTTTTGACTCGAGAAGCGAGGAACGTCTGTGTAGACTCTTCCTCTTATTAAGTTGACATAACTAAAGTTAAGCCTAAATGATGGTGCCGGAAGAAAACGGATTTTTTCTCTTCATTCTTTTTTTTTTTCTTTAATGTTTGCATGTCGTGCATACGTTGTTCGTCCATTTTTTTTTCTTTCCCCTTTTCATTTTCTTAGTGACCCTCATGAGACGACTGAAGGAGAGCAAGATAAATTCGTTGTCGGAAAAGGGTTAGAGCTGCCAAGAATTTATGATCTTGTCTTAACATAATGTTTATTTTAAGAATAAGAAAAGAGCTTCCGTGACTAAGCTTCTTCGTCCTTTTATTTTTTTAAATTAACATATCTCAGTCTAGGAGGCCATCCTCTGGTCCGTGGTTCCACTTTCTTGAGTCATGTGAAGGGTAAATTTCTTGAATTTTATGAATTGTCCGTTACGGCTTTCACTAAAAATCCCAGTTAAAAATGGGAGAAAATATTATGGAACATCCATTTGAAGACGGAAGGTTGCGCTTGCGTGGTCAATATTTGTTCACTGGACAGATGGGCCGCGTCGAATGGGTGCATTGTGTATTCTATACGAGTCGAATTGTTTGCGCCGAGTTTATTGAGTTGTCAAGTGGACATGGTCTTAATATGTTGGAAAGAGAGAGAGATGGAGAATTCGGCAGGCAAGCTAATTTTTTGACTTAACGGGCAACACGAGAGTAGGCCGTGGAAGGAGGCGAGAACCGTTTTCGTGCCGGCGTAGCACCACCTGCATCCGCTGGTCATTCTCGTCCCTTCTCTGGGTTCCTCTTCGGCTGCGTTGTTTGCTGTTTTGTGGCGTAAAAGGTTCCTCTTAAACGCCATAAAAGAGGCTCCTCTCCCCTTGCAAGGCGAAGAGGAAGCCGCTGTTTAAGGACCCTGTGAGAAATTAACAGCTTTTGCCCACGACCGATTAAGTTGCTTTCCGTTCCCTGGTAAAAGGCTGCATCTCCCCCTCGCCTCGTGCTTTTATGGACAGTGATACAGCACTCTATAGAGCGCAGTCCATAGTCGTTTGGAGGCGCCGTTCGCCCGCTTTTTATAGATGGACAGCTGCATCGGTCCCATCATCATCATCATCATCATCATCACCACCATGATCACCGCCGCAGCCTTCGATCTCGTTAGCGAGAAGGAAATGAAGTGGTCTTGGCGGCACTGCGAGCGCGATGTGCAGAGAAGCTGCATTTCCCGTTCTCACATTAAAAGCAAACGAGCCCCTGGAATTCGTGCTCGCCTCTTGAAATGGTTCGCTTTCTTTATTAACGCAGATTAGCTTCTCTTTTCTTACTTTTTTTTCTAATCTAAGATTACATTGAGGCTTGTGTGCAGTTTGACTTTGTGATGCTTACTCTAATTCTAAAGTGGGGTTTTAACATTATCGGACGCGAGCAAACATTTGCATAAGTGCTTGCGTTCTGTAAGTGGCAAGATAAGTCAAAGCATTTGACAAGTGACTCGTGTTATCAGTCATTTTAACACAGATATGCCGCGAGGAGGGGAGCTTTCCGAGTTCCAGCATGGGTTGGCCATAGATGTCATTTGTGTAGAGTTTCTATAAAGATCACTGCAGCTCAACACCACACATCATAGGCCAACCGAGACCAACCGGAAATATATTGAAATATGCCTCTATGCGTTGCCGCGGTCCTACAAACTAAAAAGGCTGAGCTCGGAGTCATGACCACACTAAAGTCATTTTTTTTCTTGGGAGATTATGGTGTCGAGTGATGATTTTTGATATCGTAAATTATAGAATTATAATGATCTATTATTAAAAAAGTCGTTATTATTATTATTAGTTGCTGCTGTAGAAGTATTTTTTTCTCTTTGCGATAGTGCCATGTGCGAAAGGTTGCTGGGTTCGGTCCTTTTGAACAAGGCGCTGTCGGAAGAGCGACGAAGCTTTTAATTGCCCAGGTGTGTGGAGACGATGGCTCTTTTATGCTCGTGCTCAGCGAACGTTCCGCGATGAAATATGAAGGAAGAAAGTTTTCACAATGGCTGGCTCGGGTCTCTATACATGTGCATTTGATGACGTCTCACGCTAGCTATGGAAGGTGTTGAAATGTTAAAAAGGAGATCTCGACGACGCATGACCGACATTTTGAATTTCTTCAGTGGCCAATTATCTCTGTGAACTACGGCCACCTGAATGGCTTGGAAAAGACATTTTCGAGAACATTTCAATGGCATTCGCCGCTCGTCGCAGGCTTGGATGACGATTCAAATATGGACGAAGCACTTTCTAGGGCTCAGTAGCCAGGGGTGATTAATTTTGAGCAATTTACACAAGACGGGAATGAGCGTTTGTGACGTTATGCGAGTTTTATGAAAGGGGAGGGTATACGAGGGGTAGAGAGACGAATTCAAGTAGAAAGGGAAAGACGATGGCAGCGCTTTGGGAATGGCATTCTTAGTGGAAGGAAGTTTGTAAAGCGAGCTGTTGAACGATTCTGCTTAAGGAGAACGTTTTTATTCTTTTAAAATTTTTCTCAATTTGTTTGGTTTTAATGAAGTTGGTCACTACGTAAAATGTTGCCTCGCGTAATCCTTTGGGAGTTTTTAAGGAATTAGAGTGAGTTTTATTCTTGCCCTTGCTGCGCGTCCGCTCTTAATCCGTCGTTCTCCTCCGGCTCTTTTGTTCTCTTTCTTACTTCCGCCAACATCCTAACTTCTCTCCTCCTCCTCCTCCTCTTCCTCCCGCCCATTCTTAACCTTTTCCTCCATTCGTTCAATTTACCTTGTTTTAATTGCCTTTCAACTTTTCCAACATTGGAAACGTTGCCGCAAATAATGGCGACGCCGTCGAGGACAGAGCGAGTCGTTCCGCTTTTGTCTTTTTCTTTTGTCGTCTTCTCGAATGCCGGGCGCAATTGTGTAAAACGAACGAGGAAAAGCAGGGTTGGAATAGTAAGGTGGGGGTGGAGATCATGGAAGGGAAATCAACAATTAAAATGCCTTCGCTCGGAAGAGGAAGGTGTCGTTAACTGAGACGTCGTCGTTTGAATGCGATGGAGGGAGGAGAGACCATTTTTGTCCATTTCATTCGGGGGTCACGCGTTGGAATGGGTTCCTTTGCATCGCTATAACGTGATCTGTCTCTTGTAAACAGACTCGCCATGAAGATGCGACTCTATAAGTTAATTATGCATTCGTCTTTTATTCCCTTCTCTTACACCCAGTTTATTTTCGTGTTGTTGTTGTTGTTGTCGCTTTTTTGTTGCTTTCGAGAGGCTGGAACCTTGAAGAAGGCGTATTAAAGGCGGAGAAATAGAGCGATTGATCTTCAATTTAGATAATCTGCTCGTAAAAGTTTATTTATTATTATTTTTTTTAGTATGGGATTTTTCCTGTTTCTTTCGCCTTTTCTTTCATTCGCCTTCTTTTTTCGAAAAAAAATCCTCTTTTTTCCTCTATTGCCGACGATTGAGTGCATTCGTCTCTTGGATTTTTAATAAACGATGATTTCAATTGGATCTGGAGCAACCAGGAAAAAAAGCTTTTCCTCCTCCTCCTCCTCCTCCCGCAAGATAGAAATCCGACGAAGTTTGCCAGGGAAGATTGGCTCGAGCGAGACAAGGTGGGGAGTGGGAGTCTTCTATGAGAATGTTTGCTCGAGCGAAAAGAAAATCGGATGAAATGGGAAGAGATAGCCCGGGTGAAGGAATTTGACACGGCGCCATGCTCCCGAGTGGGGGTGGGGGGATGGGAATACCCCTTTACAAAAAAAGAAAAAGAAAAAAGATTGGATCGGCATATAAGGCCTTCCCCTACATCCTAACAAAATCTTTGAATGGAATCAAAAAGTTAGACTAAGAGAAGGGTGCGTTAATGCATCGGATCTAATGTTCTCTCTCTTGCCTTTATTGGAACGGAGGCGGAGTTCTTCGCTATTTTACGCTCTCAAATCCAATGAAATGAAAAAATGATTTTCTTTCCCTTTTCACTTGCTATTTGAGTGGAAAAAAAACTTCTTTTCCTCCCCCCCCCCCTCCTCCTCCTTCCACTCCGTAATTAGGAATTGGAGTCCCGAAGTGAAAGTGGCAAAGGTGACGCGTTGTGGCGATGGAATTTCTGAGTTCGAGCCCTATCGCCGTTGCTCACGTTGTCATCTTCTTTAGCTATCTCTCTCTCTCTCTACTTTGACTTAACCTTTGGAAGTCGGCGTATAAAGAGATGGGATTTTTATTATGAAGCGGAGGAAAAATAAAATTTCTTTTAAAACTCAGACAAGAATCACGTTCCGTCGCAGTAATCGGAAAAGGAGCCCTATAAAAAAGAAATTAAACCTGGGGGCCGTAATGGCTCAAAGTGTAAACTATGAACAGAAATGCATCCACCTAAACGCATGAACCTTGTTTCTTGTAGTCGACTGATCGGCTCTTAAGTTATCTGGAAATCGCATAAGTGTGATAGGAATTTCACTGTACAAGAACTGAGGTGCCTTTTAGGAATTAAGTCCTGTATACAAAGAGATTGTAAAGCAAGTTTACCCAAAAGATCTTGAATAATACTCTCTCTCTCTCTCTCTCTCCATTAAGCTTAACAGTGGAGTTCGCAGAAGATAAAGCAATATAGAAAGACTGGAGAAGATGCTTCAACAATCGGTAATATTTTAAGAGTGGAAAAGAAAAGGAAAAAAAATCCGTAATCCGAAGAGATCAAACTAGAGACTACTGAGTCAAGTCTTTCTTAATTACTTTAGGCCAAATTTCATCAGCATTAGGCAGAAAAGAAAGGCTTTCCGATCTGCGAACCAGATGCATGCTCTACCTGTTGAGCTCCGAATTTGATTTCAGAGAATCCTTTAAGACACTTTGATGCTCGCGGTTTTCCTTTCCATTTTCGCTTTTAAAATATTTCCGCAGAAGGTGTACAAATCCATCTCTTAACATGTCTGAACTCTTTCTCCGTCTGTTCGGATAAAGGGACTTTATGATGTTGGGAAAACAGCATGAGAATCTTGATTTTACTTTGAAGAGTACATCATATGGCGAATGGCCAAAACTGCACGTCAATATCGCTGACGAGTTATTGAGGTTTTTGGAGAAGCTGCTGGAAAAAGTTGATTTTCTCGAATTTAGTACTTGGAAAACAGAAAAGAATGCTGCTGTTGCTGCTTGTGCTGCCCTGTTCTTTCGTTTCCGATTGAATGTCGTGTCTTACGTTGTCATTTGAAAAAATTTAACGGTTATCGTCATACGGATTTCAAAAGACATCTACGTCACTTCATCTCGGGAAGGTTCACTATCGATTAGCGAAAAAAGAAATGGAAAAGTTAGGCGTACGAGAAAAACAAGAGACAGGCAAACACTAAAGCAACTGAGAACCCAAAAAGACAATTAAGAAAAGGAAATGCCAAATGCTCAACAATTGAGAATGGAGTACGTATCCTGGCATTTCTTTTTCTCATTTGTCTTTGTGGGTTAGAGGGTCTCATTTTCTGTATTGTTCGTTCAATTCCGCACCTTTTTTCATATCCACTACATGCTCCTGAACATATACCCGGTACTATCGTGACTGTAGAATCCAGGGAGTTGAGGGAGTTTGTTAGGAGACTTAGCAGAAAACTACTTATAAGAATGCACGTGGTCTCTACGTTTATCCGTTCGGCCATCCACCATTTGCACGATAACTTGAAAACGGAGTAACTTTTTCAAATTCTGTTTTCGGCTATATCTCCATCAAGCCCATAGCTCGGCTGTTTCAACTATTCAGGATCTTTTCAAGTCACGTGCTCTAGCAGTGACCGTCAACCGTGAATAATAGGATATTGCGTGTGATATAACAATCGATTGGTAGTGAGGAGTCAGCAATGAATAAAACATTACTCTCTGCTTATCTTTTAAGCTTTACAGTGAGTACGCGCAAACGACGATCATTGCACGAGGCACGATTGCTAAATTGTTCATAATCGTAAGAGTAATTACGAATGCCCCCTAATCATCAAAGAGGAGAAATAAGATAGTGTGCAGTCGTCTGCGCATTGAGAGGTTTCGGATGCCGACATCGAGGCGAAATAACCAACTGCGATTTGGGGATGTATGGGAGCGAAGTAGCGCCGTTTACAATGCAAAGGCCGTATCGTTCAGGATTTTCAGGAATATGATTCTCCATAAGCGGAACTGTTATTGTGAGCAGAGGCAAAGGAGATAGTGACTCTAATGGTAGCATGCATTTTCTTTGAGCACCGAGAGATGGCATTAATTTGGTAGCAATGAGCGCTAATGCTCTTGCTCAAAACCATTGTTGAATACAAATTCCATATTATTGGTTGGTTTCACGTTTTGAAACGTTTCGAAAAACTGTTTATTTTTAAACCGTTTAAGTGGGTCAGACTTTGAAAGCTGTAACAAATTTAAACGGTTTTCTAAAAAAAAATACTGACTAAAGAAGCAGTTAGTTGTTTAAAATATGGCCAAAGGCCGCCTCCTTGAGTAAGGACGAAGCTAATGATTTTGTTTGTAATTTAAGTATTATCCAATGTCTAATTATATGGAGTCTCCACAATAAAATAGGCAATCGCGACTTTATCCGCCGTTTCCCACACTCTGTATTGACGATTCAATTGCGGATTCGCCGCCGCTTCGGCACTTCTTGGTCCTCCATTTTGTTTTGTCTCAGAAAAAAGGAATTACGCAAATTAACGAATAGCTTGTGTCATTTTCGTTTATTTCGTTTTTCTGCCTTCGTTTAAAACGAATTTTGTTTATTTTGAACCGTAAAACCAGCCATTGAATTTCTACTCAAAAATCGTTTGAGCAAGAGCAAAAGCATTAGCGGTCATTCTGAATTCAGGCCTTTGGCACTATTTTGATTGTACATAACCACTGGAAGTGGGTGCCGCTCGAATTTAGTGCATCATAATAAATTTTCTTTTGCTCTCGTGATTTTTTCCACGGGAGAAATACTTGCACAGGGTGTTGCAAAAAATATAGAGGACAGTACTGGTGGGTAGCCTATCCTCTCGCTTCAGGGGCCGCTTCATAAAGTGAGAATTGGGACATTTTTATTTTGTTAACCCATTTACGCCGAAATTGGTAAAAATGCAAATTGACACTTCATATCTTAAATTTCTATTCTGTAGCATGGAAAGACATAACAAAATAACAAGAATACATATAATTAAAAAGGGACTTAAAAGTAATAAAATTTAAAAGATTATTTAAAAACAAAGATTCTAAAAGTCCAAGTAATCTCGCTTTCATTGTCCTGGCAATAATTTTCACACCTCGTAGAAACTGACTTCATTATTGTTTTAAAGGTGACAATATGGAATGATGACGAAGAAAAATTTTGAATTTTGAAATTAAGGTCCGAAAAGTTTACAATAAAAATTTTGATGAAATGAAAATGCAGTTCAATAAATAGCCAATTAGTTCATTAAACTTGCTCCATGATAACTTAAAAATAAATTCACTTAACAAGAAAACTAAGTAGTGACGTCAGTTCCTGGCCCGTTGCTTAGCGATTCCAAACTTAGATTTTATTTAAAATTATATGCTCTCCTCCATAGATGGATTTTTTGTATGTCTTTGTGAATATAAATTTAAGTTATGAAGTGTCAATTTCCATTTTTACCAATTTCGGGGTAAACAGGTTAAGAAAATAAAATTTCCCAATTAGCATTTTATGAAGCGGCCTCTGAAGCGAGAGGATAGGCTACCCAGCACTACTGTCCTCAGATAAATTACTAATAATTAATATTATAAACTGGAGATAAGCCTAGCAAGCATCGATAGGGAAATCTTTACCCTGTACATTAATTATTGTATTTCTGCGTTCTAGCTAAAGCTCCTTCTTGGAATGTTTTCAAGATTTTATTATTACAAGAATTCCCAAATGTTGATGTTTTACCGTGCCTACAGCGCTCATCTAAGCTGACGAAAACGATTTCTGTTGTTTCTTTCAACTTCACTCCTTTTTTGTTAACATTTATCTGCGGAAATATGGTGAAATGTTATGACCCTTTTCATTTGTCGTTTATCCCCTTAAACCTGTTTGCCGATGCCCTTGATTCATTTGTTTAAAGCAGGAGTGTTCGTTCGCCTTTAAATTTATTTTTCACCTTCTTCCTTTACTACATTGGGTGAGAGAGATAGAGGTGGTGGTACCATGGAATGGAGGGAATAAAAAAAAAAGGAAAAGCACTCCCACCTTCCAACCTATTTCCGTCGCTTCGTACTCTCGGAGCGTTTCAATCTTTCTTCTTTTTTTTTTTTTTTTTATTCCCCTGTTTTTTATACTCCCTCCCTCTCTTTTTCTCACTTTTTATTCTTTTCCATGTGCATGTCGGGCTCCGCCGCGTCACACCTATCGATTCCCTTGTTGGAGCCACCTCAGCCCGGTTAAGAGTGGGAATTCTATTAAGAGAAAAAGGTGGGAGACTGAGAGAAATCTCGGATAGGAGGAGGGGGAAGGCGAAACGAAAATGGAAGTGAGTGACTCGAGGGGCCAACATCACGTGACCTTTGGTCAATTTGAATCCCATCTTCGGAATCGGCGGGCATTTTATAGAGTCGAGCTTCTCGAATTATCGGGAGAACATTTTTTTTTCTTTACCATTCTCCTTCGATTTTTTTTATTGCAAATGTTGAAGTAAAGCGCTAAGGTCTGGTGATTCGTTTTTGTTTTTTGACATTAGACAGAAGCTTCCTATCCTTCTTTCCTAGCGCGGCTGAAATCGATGAGGCGGAAGCTAGGCGACCGGTGCCTTCCTTCGCAGGGGCTATAAACCACCGATCCTCCTACTGGGATAATTCTAGTCCGACGAAGAAGATGAATGGGTTCCATTTTGACTAATTAATGTCCAGCATTTTGGTAAGGAGGGTCTTTTTCCATTGGTGTACATCTTTAAGTTTTAATAGTGTTTGAGTTTGTTTATTTGTCCGTCCTCTACATGATTGTTTTGAATATGGGGAAGGTTGTTGAGCTGGAATTTGATTTCTCTGTAGAGGAAGAGCTGGAAAAGTTGCGAAACAAGAGTGGAAACCATCCAATAAGTTAATTAAGCAAAAGAGAGAATGATTGGAGAGAGTGGGATTATCTCAGCCTCGAAGCGTTTAACTTCATTGAAGGTTTCAAAAGTTTAAAGTTGGTGGGAGAGAGAAAGGTTTTTTTTTTTCTCGTCTTTTTGCTCATTCTCCCCAAGTTTCACTATTCCTAAGCGGTGGAACCTCTTCCAATGCATTTAAAAACCTACTTAAGCCGTCGCTTATGAATGAGTGCCATCATTTTAAACGGTAACGAGAGAGAGAGAGAGAAGGAAGGAAGGAAAGAAGGAAGGAGAGGGTTTTTGGGGGTGAAATTGAGGTGTAGAAGACGAATATTAAGGGGAAACGGTGTAACGCACACTCGCGCTCTCTAGAATCCCAATGGAAATTACTTTTTTCCATCCTCCTCCTCCTCCTCCTCCTCCTCTTTCTCTCTTCCTCGCACTTTGCAATTCTTTTATTTCGTGTGCCAAGGTATTTTTATGGGTAGGGGGATGGAGGCTTTTATTTCTCGAGAATGAATATTTTAAATCTGTTTTAAGCCTATTAAGCGCTTCAATTAGTCCCTTCGTTATTCGCGTGTCAATTTCACTCGGCGAGAGGTTGTCGAACCACGGATCCTTTACCTGAAGCAGGTGAACGCTCAGAGCCCTGGACTCTCTTCTGAGACATTAGTGCCGAAAGAGTTAACTTTAAAGAGTTTTAATCAGTCGCAATTTGACATTGTTCGAATGGAATTTTTTCTTTTTGTTTTAACTTTGGATTTCTGTACTAGGAGATCCGTTCTAGGAGAGTTTTAGAAGTTGGTCTTGTTCGGTTTCTCTGTTTCTCTCTCTCTCTCTCTCTCTCTCTCTCTCTCTCTTCTTAATGGAAAATGTGGAATTGCAGAGGATTTTAATTAAACAAGCCGCCACGTCGCGTTTGGGCGGAAAAATTCAAATTACATTTGTCTGCTGTACCCTTAGAAGAAAGAGCCAACGCGAGAAAGAGAAGAAGGCGGAGTGGAGGAAAAAAATTAACTCTGAAAACAGATGCTTTTAAATTTAATTCTAATGAGAAAGGAGTGAGTGAGTGAGGGAGGGAGGGAGGGAGGGAGGGGGGAGGGTTAAGGAGAAGATGAGGTATCGATGAGATTTAGTTTTGCGCGTGCTCGGTGCAATTAGTTTCTTCGCGCGTTCGTTTCCATCGGTGCGTGAAAATCAGTAAGTGAAAACGCGGAAAGATTTGCCGGAATCAAAGAATTCCACCCTATCCTCCCCCCCCCTCCCCTCCACATCTCTACAAGTTTACCCATACCCTCCCTAACCGTTTCTTTTTTTAACGTCATCGGTGGATGAGGAGAAACCTTACCTGGGATCGTTCATTAAGAAAAGCAAAAGGTAAAATAAATTGCTCTCTATATCTGGTCTGTCGAAGGTCCTGATATTTCACGTTGAGTTTTTCATCGGATGACGTTATGTTTGAATTTGGTTCTGCTTTAAGTGAAAAAAGACAGTTTCCCCTTTCACTGATACGGGCACCTGTATACGGCGAGGAGAAAGGGAAAATTAACTTCCGGTTGTGATTTCGCTCTTCCTCTGAGAGACGGTTGTGTGTACGTGTTGTGATTTTATTGAGACAGGAGGTGGCCCTCCTCCCTCCCGCTTTACTTTTGATGGGTCCTTGGGAAGCCACCCTGGCACGAGGCAGCGGCCAGATTGCGCTGTCCAATTGCGCCTGCGCCGTTTCGGTCGGCTCGGGTGGCCGACGGAGATTTGGGGCGGGCGGGCGGCGGCGCTGTAAACGGGCGATCGAGCCGAGGGCGCAATGACGTCACGGGGCACTTAACAATCACCGTAAAAGGTAATTGCGACCTCGGTAATTGCTAGTGCCGATGTTGGCTGTCATTGTCGCTGCAACAACGGTCTCTTCAGCCCAATGGACTCCTTTTCTTCTCTTCTCCCCCGCAGTCATACCCTCCTTCTTTTGTTTCCCTCTCTTCCATTTTCTCTCTTCCTCTTTATCTCCTTGTTTGTCGTTTTTTATTTTTTTTTGTTCAGTCTTCAGAGCTCTGCCTGTACAATGGATCCTATTTCAGGTGCAATCTAAATTTTTTTTTTGGAGAATGATAGACGCAGGAGGGAAATGAATTTTGATAATGTTTGGCGAGGCTTTCCTTTGGCATCTTATTGGGTTGCTGTTCCCTAGACTTCCATCGGAGTTATCAGGTTAAGACGAAGTAGCGTTTTTCTAAAGTTCAGTTTTTTTTGGTTGTTTTTGTCACATTTCTGTCGTTCAATGATCTGTTATCACTTAAGTTTCGCTCTGTCCAATCTGTGATTTCTGGAAGAGTTATCTGTCTACGTCTCTATATTCATCAAAAGTGGGTGTTTGCTTCGAAGTTGTTGGTAGCCCAAGTAGATTGAAATAATACGCGATATCCGAAATCCAGTAGGGTCCACAGCGATATGTCCATATGTCAGCTAAGGGACTTTTCAAGTTCAAGATTGCATAAATGAAGAAATGTGATAAACGTCCGTTTAACCGAATATTAATAATTTATGAATAGTAGACCCTAACTTGGATGAAGTAAGATTCAGTTTTTGCGTGAACATTTCAAAATGACCCCATTTATGAAATTATGGAAAATTTTTGCCTTTTGATCCATAGACGTCCAAGTTAGAAGATGGGATTTTTCATGTGACTTTTAAAGTTTAGAGAACTGCTGGCGTTTTAATGATTTTTTTTAATTTTTTTCGCTTCTAAACATGCGCTTCTAAACATGACGAAATAGGGGACCCCCCCTCCATCCTCGTACTTTAGCACGCTAAGGTATACCCCTTACCCTCGTAACATGCGTACGTCTTTAAAGGATAGCCCTAATAATTAACCTGCCTGTATTGATAAAATTCACCATTTATTTTTTTAAGAGAAATATTATTTTAAAAAATATTCGAAATGCTTAGCTGTTGGTAGCAAAAGAACGAGTTGAATTCATCCGTTTCTGTTTAATCGTTTCGCTTTGATTACTCCGTATTATGCTCTTATGGAATATGTACTAGAAGAGATTTATTACGAATACCATAAAACGAGAGAGAGAATGTGTGTGTGTGTTGATGTGTCTATTATTTTGCTGTTGATAGCGGTTTCCAAGGCGTTCGTTTCCTTCGCCGCCGCGTTTTCCGCAGCAGTTTGTGTTGTTAGGGCGACCGTGATACTCCCCTGACGATTTCTTGTCATCATTATTAAACGCGATTCAAACACACGCACGCGTTAATTAGTTGTAGAAAAAATGAAGAAAGAAAGAGGAGGAGAAATTGCTACTGCTACGTGGAAAATGAAGTGGTGTTGATGATGGTGCACTGTTTTTATTGTTCTTTTATGATGACTTCCTTTTGTGCGTGCATTTTTCGAGTCTTTTCATTTGAATTGCATTTATCTGGGGCGGCGGCGGCGTATTGTGACAAACGGGAATCTAGGGCGGGAATTTTTGCCTTTTACTCCGCCTCGGGGACTCCTACTTCTTTAATGCAGTTTTCATGAGGAATTTTTATTAAGCAAAAGTTTCTTTTCCTCTCTTCGTTGATGGTTTATTGTCGTTCATTAGGCTTCATGTATTTACTCAAATGTTGCGGGTTGGCGCTCATAAAGGAGAAGCCCTGAGTTGAGCTTAAAACGGGACCGGAAGTCGGTTGAATTAAACTGAATGGGCTTCCTGCTCAGCTTGAATAGTGCTCGAGCGTTGACGTTTGGGTTGCATTTGGTGTCGCGCTTAATATTGGATGGGGGAGATGTGGGATACCTTTAAAAGTGCGAAGAAAAATTAATAAGCGAGAACGGGAATCAAAAAGTTGCAAGTCATTCTCAAAGCCTCTGGAGGATAAAAAAGAAAAACTGAAAATTCTTCGAAAAAATTCTAAAAAGTTCGAAAGGTGAAGGGGTTGAAGGAGGAAAGAGAGGGTTAAACACTGCAACTCTCTCTATCGACGTGATCATGGGGAATTTATCTCATTCTCTTCACCTCTTCCGCCTCCACCATCTCTTCTTCTTGCGTCGGAGAAGGAAGATAGAGGTAGCAAGAGAGGTGGGAGGAAGGGGAACTATGAAATGGAGATGAATTTTGAATCCACTTTATCGTTCAGTCGAAATTGAAGGGAGAAGTTTGGCGTCTCTCGTTTTTACACACTCACTCAGTCACCTTTCTGCCATTTCCCATCCCCTCCCACCAAACTCTTATTGGAATTGTTTTTCCCCTCCGCCCTCTCTCTTTTTCTTTTCTCTCTTCGTCTGTCTCTTTTTCTGCAGCGCAAACACGAAGACGGGTTCCGATTTCCGATGATGTTAAATTTAAATGCAAAACAGTTCGTGGCCCTTTTTTTCCTACCCCTCCACTCCCTCTTCCTTCACCCTTCTCGTTGTTGAGTATTGCAGTCGCGTGTCGCTCGCGTCGCACGATAGAACACCCTCGGTCCAAGGAACCCTCGTTCATCTCTTTTTTTTTTTTTCCTTCCCTTCACCCTCGGCCCAAGGTAATGAAATAGGGAATTTAAATATACAAAAGCTACTGAGATTAGTTTATTCGCCTCTTCTGCTGCTGCATCTTTCTTTGGTCTGTCTCTCTCTCCCTCTCCTTTTTCGCCAACACGGACTGATTATGATTCCTTCGATTGAACTAGCTGTCTCAGTCAAGCTAAACGTTTGACGATAATGGTTGCCCATAAGAAGGTCATGGCCAATAGAGGGTATCGTCTGACTTTGTATTCCTATTCTAACAGAGACGAATATTAAAATTGAGAGGGCATGAGCGCTCATGGGACGCTTTACGTGTTGAGGAATCTGACTACACTCACTTTTCTTTTAATTTTTTCTTAACATGGAGATAACGTTGTGTAAAATTGAGAACCGAGAAATGGAAGTGGAGATTCCGACACCTTAATTTCAAAAGAAGACGACGAGAGAGAGAAAGAAGAGGGGGGTATGATAAAGGCTTTGAAAATGAGATTCGTGACAGCGAATGTAAAAAAGAGATTGGAAAGAGAGAAAGGCCCTCATAATGACGTAATAATGACCCGGAGGAGATTAAGGGTCTTAAGAAAGATGGGTAGGTGAGGGGAGTTAATAACCCCCTTTTCCCTTTTTAAGAATTTGGCCCTCGTTTTTCATCCCACATTTCTTTTTTCCCCTTCGTCTTCGGCCTCATTACTTTTTTTTGTGGAATCCTCGTCGTCGTCCCGCCTTGATTCGTTTGATTGTTGTTGAATCATCCTCTTGCTGGATGATGAGATCACTTTCGGTTGAATGCATCAGCTGATCTTTAGTTTGACTTTTTTTAGATAACGGTAAGCAAAAGTGGGAGCTTTGTTGGGAAGAGAGAGAGAGACAGAGAGAGAGAGAGAGAGAGAGAGAGAGAGAGAGAGAGAGATAAAGAAGGAGGGGATAAGGGGGTAAAGGAGGTAAAGTTTAAATTTGAATGCGATTGTAAAGGTGAGGCTGCGGAGAAACAAACTTTTTTTGGAAGGAAGCGAACGTCCGAGCGGAGCCGCGAAATGAAGAGGGAATGTCGACGGGAAAACCGATTAAAATGATCGATGTTTGTTTCTTTTTGGAAAGTAATTGCCGGATTTCAAAAGTAATTTTTCTCTCGTTTTCGTTGCTCGCCGGAATGAAAATGTTTGTGGGGGTGAAATTCATTTTTCACTGGTGGCGATGCGTGAAAGGCGGCAACTCGCCAACGAAAAGTCTTTTATTGTTGTTGTCTTAAATTCACTCCTCCAACAGTGTATTGAAGTATAACCAGAAACAGAGTCTGAATTCATTTTGGTCTCATTTATAATTACAAAATAGAAAAGGGAAGAACAAATTCCGCGACTTGGACTCCAGAGGATTCCCGAATTGCGAGTTCGGGGGCCTGCTCTGCCATTGGCCTGAGTTGAGGCTTCATGGAAGTCCATGGACATATTGTAACAGCTTTGTGGTTCATGCCCGCGTTAGCTCAGTCCGTAAAAGTGGCACCAGCGAAAGTTATGGTTCCTGGTTCGAATCCAGAAGCGGGTTCTTTAACTTAGCCGGATTTGCCAGCCGGCTGGTAGAGACACCCAATGATGACGTCATCGGATGGAAAATCAAGAAGAACGCTAGGCTGAAACAATGATATGACGTCATCATCTGGTGTCAATGTCAGCCGGCTAACGAAGACGCTGACACAGATTAACGATTACACAGATGGGACAATTGAAGGCAATCCTATGGAGCAAATGGAAACAGGCCACATGACTGCGACTCATGCGCCAGCTGGCGTTACAGTGGGACCCCGCCAGCAGTTGTATAGTTCTCTGAACGTAAACAACATTGCTGTTGAACAATGTTCGTGAAAAATATTAACATTTTTAAGCTTTAAAGGAAAAATAATCGATAGAAAACTGTTACTGGGTTAATCTTGAAGTTTCCAACATTGGTTTACAATTTGACAAAGTACATTAAATATATATGTTACTTTGCAGATCAAGTTTACTTGTAAACACATATTAGTTTGTTATAGTTAATCTGTGCTTGTAATATATCTAGAAAATTTTTATTTGAAGAAGAGGAGATGACTCCATTGCTGAAATTGAGATGTTTTTATTAGATCAATTAAAAATAAAATAGTGTTTTTTTTTCCTTCATAATTTACAATATACAAAGAGGAGAAATTTGCTGAGTAAAATAAAAACGAATATAAATGTAATGAAAACATATTTAGTAACAAGTTCATGTTCGTACATGTGTCAGCTTTTTCATTTTTTTTCCTCCGTAGTTTTTTAATTTTTAATTTTATTTTCATTGAACCATTTCACAGTAGAGAAAATTTTGATTTCAGCAATTATGTTTAGACCCAAAGTCAATTTCTCAGGACAACCTTTAAACTAATCAAATGAGTTGTAATGAATATAATAATCACTTAATCTCTGTGTTATGTTTTCCAACTGTAGAATATTTAAATTTCTTTTATTAGCAACATCTTCATTTTGAGCGTGTTAACCCATTTCTCAGATGGTACAGTCAGTGAATTAATTAATCCAGTATTTCCATCATATTCATTCCAAAGCAAAAACGTTTGGTTGACATTAGTTATTTATTTACTTTGATGTTGAAACATAGCTTTGCAATTTTCACAGAAAAGGTTTTAATTGAACCACCTGAAGCTAATAAAAATTCTGATGAAGATTCTTCAAATGTAGACGAGGGTGGGTTAGTTCATAACTTGAATGGTCGGCAATTGCGAACTAAAGCAGAAATAGTTGTCAAATAAATATTCATCGAAGAATTTGGCGGTTATTCATGTCAAATAAGATGAAATGAAAATTTCATTAAAAGAAGAACAAATAAAGCAAAATTATTCTTTAAATAAAAAAAGAAACTTCCAGATTCTCTCTGTATTTTGCCAAGATCTGATTATTCTAATTATGCACATGTTACTCTCATCCAAATATTTGAAAACTTTTTAAGTCAAGAAATTGTAATTTTAATCTAATACATATCCGTCCGTCGGTCTGTTCGAGGACAACAAAGAAACTTATAACAATCCGTCCGAGGCCAGGGATTGTTGTGGTTTAAGACAATACTCAGTCATTGTTATTAACTAAATAAATAAACTGAAAAATGTTTTTTGCAGATAAACAGTATATTGTTGCAGAATATTAAGTTTTGAAAACCATTAATGCTCCACTTTCATTTCTTTACTCTTCAACCTGTATAGTTGACACCCGTCATGTGAAGGGTGGATTTCTAGTTATAGAAGAATCATCAACATAGTGTATACTCTGCAGAAAGAAGGTATGAATCAGATTTAGTTCAGAAGAATTATATATATTTTTTACCAAACTGTATTTATCCGGTTATAATTTAGTTTCCAGCAAACGTTCGGAATCATCTGATCTGAGAAACGAATCAGAAGTAAATGCTATGAGAAGGGATAGCTTCTTAGATATTTGCAAATGTATACACTTATTGAAGACACCAAAATAGATCAGTCTGAAAAAAAGTCATTTGATAATCACATCATATTGCAAACAGCCATAAATATGCCTTCAGGATCTGGAAGTCCTTCAATTAGCATTATTTCAGCTACAATACGTTTTGATGGTAAACTTATTTAGTGCCATCAAGGAATACTGTAGAAAGCGACCCCCATAGGTGCTCCAAAATGCACAATAGAAATATAGGACTTTTGCATTGGCCGTTTTGTTCCATTTCACGCAAAATGGTGGATATCTTTATTTATATTATTTTTTATTAATAATAAATGAAGTAGTATGTGAGTATATGTTCAAAATACCAGTCAAAATTTAAAGGGAAAAAATTTAAATATATTTTGCCATTATTTCATCAATGGTCGGGTCGCAACATTTTGCTCTCAAAAGCGAAGTTATAATGATTAATTAATAAACAATCTTGATAATGTGTTTTTTTAAATTCATTTAGACATAATTGAAGGAGGATACATGTATTTTTAAGTAAATAAAAAAAGAACATTTCATGCGTCAAAGATTTAATGTTGAATACGTGTAGAAAATTGAATAAATATCAAACAGTAACTTCACTTTAAAATTAATTTTTTTAATTACAAATTACAATTTGGCGTTTTAAATCTTTCGCCTTTCTTTATTTTGACCTTTTAATCTACAGCAAAAAATTAATTTCTTGCAAAAAAATGAATTTATTTCTGAAACTTATTTTAAATAGATCAAAATTTCTTCCAAACGAATAAAAAATACATTATAATGGTAAAAAATTAACAAAACTTTCCTTTTAAAAATTTTTCTTCGATAAAAAATATTTAAAAGCCCAGGAAAAAATGTTTAAGAGCCCAATTCAAGAAGTTTTGCATTAATCTGCTATGGCATTTTAGTCTGCGGTCCCACTGTACCGCTATGGCGCTGCAATCGTTTTGATGGGTCATCCTGTTTCTCTTCGCTTAACATTGATTGTCCCATCTGTGTAATCGTTAATCTGTGACGCTGAGTTAAAGAACCCGCCTCTGGTCGCGGAATTTTTCCCTTCCCTTTTCTATTTTGAAGGTATGATATGTTAAGAGTTTCTTTAATTGATGTATATTAGCTTCTCTTTGATTTGTCTCATCTGGAAGTGTCAACGGGACGAAGAGAGCGCGATCAAAGATTTAACTAACTTTGAATGTTGATGAGACGAGAGAGTTTAGTTTCTTTTGCAAGCAAACTTTGATTTTTTTTTCTTGCGCGTTCGTTTTCTGATTGGGAGTCGAAGATTTTTGATTGAGCTACTCTGAGAGATTTTCCACCCAACGTTCGCTTTTTCTTATCCTTCCTTTCTCTTTTCCTTTGATCTGCTGAGGTTCTCCAACTTTTAATTGGTTTTTGTTCTCTAATGGGAGGGAAAAGCCGAGGTGGGTAGAGGGAAGGAGGAATATGAGAGAGATGGGAAACTGGGAAGGGGAGGTCACGGGAGGGTTGGTAAGGGGCTTTCGCGGTGCTTTTGGTATTCTGCACCTTAAGTTGAGCCGCTAATCTGTGTGATTTGTCGTCACGAGGCGCACCAGCATACCGATACTACATCGTGGCAAACGGGTTTTGGCAAGGGACTCCCTCTTATTAACTGTCTCCATTCTTCCCACACACACCCTCCCCCTTCCTTACTTCTTCTTATCGCATTGCGAAAAAGCGTGTGTGTGGCACCTGCCTCTTTTTTTTTTTTTTTTTCCCTGCTGCAGGAAAGTTGGGAGGATGGGGGGGATGTGAGAAGGGGGGCTCTATCGATGTTGACATAGTCGCACTCCATTTGGATGATGTTGACGTTGGGAAGGATGAAGCTGGAAAAATGTCGAAGGCGGATGGTAATAGTGTAGTATAGGCTGAGGAGGGAGATGTGATCTGGCTGGAAAGTTTGGCCGAAATGCCTGGTGCAATATAAATGAGGAGGAGGAGGCGAGAGAGCGAGCTTCGCTTTCCATTTGCTTGGAAAGAGTGGAAATGGGACAGGAAAGTTTGAATTTGTTTTTTGCCTCCTCCTTGGTGATTGCAAGAAGCGATGGAAATGTTACATAAGAACTTAGAGTAAATAGTAAGATCATTTTGTGATAGATGAGAATAGGTGAATTCCTCTGGAAATTGCTGTTGAAGACTATACCCATCGTGAACGCTAACCTATAACCAACGGAGATCGTCTAAAATCTTTCTCTTTGTCTTTGGCTCCCTCTGCCTGCACTGACGATTTTGGTATTAAAAGAGAGCAAGCGCACAATGCTTGTATCATTTGATGATTTCATATGAAAATAGATGTTGCATATTACTTCATTTTTATTCGATGAATAAATAAGTAGGCCACAACTTTTTAATATCCAATGATGGGTGAAGAATGTCACTTGTTGAGGGACGAATGTCAATTGAACTCCTAAAAATATAGTGAAAAGTTGAAGGGAAACAATAGGGCGCATATCCGCAATTTATACAAGCTTAATTGTTTTCATCAGCATATCTATAGGCTAATGTGCTGATGAGGACCGCTTAGCTGTCGAAATGTACATACTTGAATAAAATTCTATTGTGAATAGGCAGACCTATTGCTTCTCTTCAACTCTTCAGTTTGGTAAGTGTTCAACAGTTTCTCATAAGGTTTATTTTTTACTTTATGTAGTGAAGAATTGAATTTTTAATAATTTTTTATTTATTATAACACCGAACACTATTATTATGCAATTGAATGACCTGGCAACAGCATCTAAGAAATATCTCGTCTTATAGTCTCTTTGCACTTGTTTCTGTTCATCGACCTTTATCTGAAGGGAAATTTGAGTGAGTTGAATTTTCTTCCATTCTTACGCAGTAACGTATCCCCAGCCCCTCAAGGTTATTTTTGTTTCTCATTATATTGTGTCCAATGAACTGGGCGTATCCAGTTGAGTTTCCAATTTCAGTTGTTTAATTTTTATTTTAACAATGTCTAATATTGAAATTTAAATGGACAGGCCAGATTTTTCTTTCGTTGGACATACCTTTAGCCGACACCTAACACAATGCGAGGAATATACCTTTTGGCTTGGTTGCTTGGAAAATGTCTATCAAAGTTTGCATGGTTTTGATCACCAGACGACACGTAGGCCCTTACCTTAGCAGCTATGTTCTATTTTTGGGGCTTCATCAAATCGTTATGGGGCCAGAGCATCCAAATCACTGCGAAGGAGAGCAGCGTGAGGTCGGAAGTTATCCTGCCTACTTGCAGTCGGTATCTATTTTATAGCAGTCTTCCAACAAGCTTGCAGTTGGGTGGTTGGTTCGTTTTTGAATTTTGTTTCGTTGTTAAAGTTTTAACTTCAAATGCTACGTGGGGGGGGGGGGGGGGGCATGCTACAGTAGCTTCTATCCAAAATCTTCTTCTCATCGTTTTTTAAATTATCCACATGTACAGCGCAGTTGGCTTTTCATTTCTTCCGTCTTTTTATATTTTGCTGGCTTTTTCTTAAAGACACTTTTATGATTCACTAGGGCTATTTCATTTTTTTTATTCTTTTTCTCCTCCATCTCTTTTCATTTCAATCCGGAGCAACTCAAGCCGGTCATAAGATTCCGAGGAGAAGGCGGAGTGGCGCTCACTTAGACCCGAACCCGGCACTTTCCGCTTGACAACCGGCCCGTCAACGAGACGCCCGCGTAGCACACGAACTGAGAAGGGAAGGGGGACGGAGCCCCTCTCTTAGTATTCGACATCCATCCACCCTCGACTCCTTCTCTTCTACTACCATCCCTCTACACACTCACACATACATTCGTTTCTCTTCGTCCCAATCTCCTGTGCACAAAAAAGAAGAGTAAAACCTCTTTTGCAGTCGGCACCAAACCAACCAACCAACCAAGCAGCCAACCAGCACCCAGCGCTCCCCTCTCCCCACCCGCCTCTAGGTTGTGGGTGTGCATTTAAGCTGCTTTCATAGAAAACTGTGATCAGTCGGAAAGATTTAGACACTGAATTTACTTTCTTCTTCTTCCTCTTTTTTTTTTTGTCGCTGTTCAGATTCCAGGAGGCGAGTCGTCTTCTGTAGCGTTGACTTCCCCCCTCAACCGATGTTTATTGAGGGAAAATCGCATCTGAAAAGGGGAGGGGTAGTGGGAAATGGCAACTTTATTCTTGGCACTGAGATTGGAAGGAGATTGGAGTCCTCTCTTTCGCCTTTCGAGTGAGAAAAAGTTTGAGGGGGTTCAAAACTCCTTTTTTTTCCTCCCTTCCTATCCCTTCCTTCCATCTCGACAGGGGGTTGTTCTCGTTGTCGTTGATTTATTTCTTGCAAATGTCTTTCCACTCGTCCTTTAAAGAACCTTCCAAGTTGAACAGTGACATACATGGCAAGTGGTTCTTCATTAATGGGATTGTATTTCCATATTGAAGGCGATACGATATATGATGGGTTATGTTCAACGTTTTTATAACAGTTAATTTCATCAAGCAGATAATATTTAATAAAGAGCACTAAAGTAGATTAAAATTCAGTCATCAATATCCTACGGGAATTTGAACCCAGAACTCAGCATCCTGATCACGACTAAGTTACAAAGTAGTAGTCTCAGTTGTTGAAGAATTTTTAATGTTATGATGCTTTAAAGTATTGCCTGCTTTTGCGTTAAAATGCCGCTGTTTTAATTAACGTATGATAATGTTTGAAGATTCATTTGAAACCTTTCTTTGAAACGAGGTACTTCTCTCTTACACTTATCTTTTTGGTTCTACTTTCTTGAAGGCTTTCAAAATAGTCACCTCAACGTTGCTTAAAATACGAGGAAGAGTCAAAAAGTTAGTTACGCAAATAAGTTTTGAAACTTAGAACATATTACAGTTAGTTTAATTTAATGTTTACTCTTCCAAGTTGATTATCGCACTTTTTCAATTCCTTCTTTGAAAATTTGCCCCTCCAATGTGTAACAACCAGTCTAGCGTCGCGTTTTTGACTTCATCATCAGAGTGATGTCCTTTTTCATCGCTCCGAAAACATAGAAGTCGCAAGGGGAAAGGTTTGACTATAATGTATGTGTTTGTGTGTTCCCAGAACTGAAATGATCCAAAAGGGTTTTCGTGACGGGTGATGTGTTGTTGTGGAGAAGCACACCATTTAGAGATGGCTTAACGAGAAATTGCTTTTTCACCATACACTTCGAGTAAATGGCGATGAATTTCAGTTGCCGATTTGCAAAGAACACGTCATCTTTCATGACTAATAACGTATGACTTAGTCTTTCCACGCGATCAATTTTCACACGGATTTAATAAAGTAAAACCAATGCGGCCATCTGATGTCGCCGCAATATCTTTTGAAGAAAAAGAAGTTCGGGCGACTGCAACAAACTTTTTGACTCTTTCATACAAAAGAAAAACTGAATTCGACTAAATGCCTTTTATTCTTTTATAATTTATTCGAAATTAGCGAGTTGTAGAATGAAAGCGTCCTTAATAAATTAGTCAATAAATTGCTCGTGTTGTTCTGTTTGCTGCTAGCCTACTATAGGTCGGAAAAAACTTGCGGAGGAGGTAGGGCGTACTCCTCCCCCCCCCCCATCCTGAGTTATTTTTGTGTATGAACAAAATCTTTGCATAAACGTGCTAAGATTAGGCAAACTCGTTTCCAAAAACTAAGTATCTTAACTGTAGTGAGTCTATACCTCGCTAAAAATGTGAAACCTGTCACGTGAGGAAAAACTAATTTTTCAGGAGAAAGAGGATAGACTTAAGTGCATCTGAAAAATTACCTTATTATTAAATAACCATTATTATAACAGAAATTGGAAATCGTATGATATAAGCTTTTAAAAATTTATGTATAAAATATAAAAAAAATCAAAATAAATAAACAAACAAATAATTTTTTTTCATTTTCGAGGACGATTTCTGTGTTTGCATTTTTTTGCAATTTTCTCCATGGAATGTCCGTAGTTTTAATTGACTAGTTAGTTCCTTTCAGTATTCGCCTTTTTATTTCCTGTTACGTTAGCGCATTTTCTGTTTGAAGCTTTTTTTTGCGTTGGAAATGTCTCCGCTGAGTTATTATTAAATGATGCGGGACGAGAGAACGAAATTTTACGTGTTGCGGTCGCGGGATCGCTGGCGAACTCTAAGCTATTGCTCTGGTAGAATATTGAACGAGTTGGCAGGCTTCGGACGTCGAGGAGCGATGACACAGGTATTTTTGTTTTCCTTTGTCGTCATTTTCACGTTGAATCCTTCGTCTGTTCATTTGTAAGCGTCGTTGTGTCAAAAATTTTGCTCAAAGCTTCGTCAACGTTTCGATCCAAGCGAACCCTTTGTATCGTTCGACACTTCGGATCGATTTTGATTCGAAGTTTTCACGAATTGCATCGAAATCCACATTTCAACGTAGCGAGGCATTTCAACGACTTATCCGAAAATATGACACCGAACCAAGAGTCGTCCGCGATTGATTTTTTTTTTTTTTGATTTTTTTTTTAATTTTTTTTTCTGCAAATGGTAGCGCTCGATTTAAGCATAGCGAGAAGCTGCTACGAGGTAAACGAATCTTGGATTCCTGTTCGATTTTTGTTAGTGAGAATAATTACTGACTCGCAGTTATCAGCTCTCTAGTGGCAAGCTTCACATTACCCCCTTCGGCGGCCATATTAGAACATCAGACGATACCTCAGCATGCAGCTAGTTTTATTTTAAACTGTTTCAACACGTAGTTACAACGACTTAGCGAAATTATTGAAATAATTACACCCCAAATGATCAAGAAGAAATGGCAAGAAGTTGGCTATCGACTGGATTTTGTACGTGGCGTTCGTGAGAAAGATGCAGTTGACGGAACCATAAATTGGCTCGAAAATTTACGTGATGTAGCAACACTTAAGCAGCACCTATTCTGGAGGTTGACTACGAAAATGACTGCACAGAGATTGAGGGACTGACTCACACTGATTGATGTCTACCCAGCAGACGAAATGTTCATCTGACAAAATAAAATCCTTTTTGGACAAGTGGAGCGTCTCCTTATTGTTCATCTTAATTGTAAGTATCCACAGTTTACTGGTTTATATATTTTTTACTTGTACCAGATCATAGAAACAGGTAAACATTTAAAACTGCCTCCCCGTTCTACAAAGTGCCTTTTTTTCGTTATCCGCAAATCTCTTTAGAGTAGTTCAGGCTGCACTTTAGCTGCTATGCTGCGGGGTGTCTGCTGTTTCAGTGTGGCCGTCGAAGGGGGGGGGGGATGTGAAGCTTGAGTACGGACGAAGATAATGACAACTGAATAGCAAAGATTTAGGCTCGTATTCACAATGAGCGCTAATGCTCTTGCTCAAACCATTGAATACAATTTCCGTATTTCTGAATTTGTACTCAACAATTCGCGGATTTAGTGCCTACAAAATGGCGGATGTAACCGTGAACGGCATGCGTTTATCATTGTCAACGATACGATTTACCAGCGCATGCCGTTCACCATTACATCTGCCATTTTGTAGGCAACTAAATCCGCAAAGAGTTTGAGCAAGAGCATTAGTGCTCATTCTGAATGTGGACCTTACTCATGTTAAGGTAAAATCGCCATGGCCCTTTTTAATATTCTCTATTTTAATTTTAAAAATTTGAATGGACTGAAAAATTTCCCCTGATTCTATATAGTGAATGGTTATTAGAAGCGGAACGCCTGTGGCGGTGAGCCCATTCTTTGCTCCCAGTGTTTCATCTAATATTTACTGGCGCTACAATTTTCCCCTGATGCATGGATGAATAATTTCAGGAAGAAAAACTCCTTTGTTAAAAGCACAGAAAAAGTAATAAGTAATCTGTGGTTAAAAGCGTGAGTTTTTTTTTGTTTTTTTTTTTAGTGGCGCCTTGGGACGGTTTGCGTGAACAATACATCAATTAGCGATCAAAAAATGGCGAAAAGCTGTGATTTCTAATTTATCATGATGAATCATTTATAATGACTATAGCCAATAAATAAAAATATAAACTGGAACTTAATATCCAAACATAAAGTAATGTTATTTGAAAAAACGGAAAGAAAAATTCTGCGACGTGTATTCGAACCAGGAATTTCGAGTTTCATATGAGGCGTTGAGCAGGGTTCGAATCCAAAATTTTTCCTTCCATTTTTTCAAAAAATATCATGACTATAGCTATTGAATGGTGGGTACTATCAGTATCAGATTTCTGCTAGACAGAGAGCAGTATCAAGCAAATCATCCCAGGCCACCACTGAAAAAACTCACGCTTTTAAACAATGGAATTCCTCATCCTGATATTATTTATCCATGCTTGAGTCTCCAGACTCGTGGCATACCTTCTAACTTTAAACATCTTGTTAACTTGGATTCTAAAAGTTAGTTCCTTTTTTGGAAAATTAAATATTGATACGTATAGTATTAGAATTTGTTCTTCCTGCCTCCTAGAAATCTCCTCCACCTATGTACAGGGTGTTGCAAAAATATAGAGGACAGTACTGGTGAGTAGCCTATCCTCACCAGGGGCCGCTTCATAAAATGCTGATTGGGAAATTTTATTTTGTTAACCCATTTACGCCGAAATTGGTAAAAACGGAGGCATGATTTTACGGTTTTCCCTTCACCGGAAGCCAGGCACGTCTGAGCGATTATCTGTATGATAAACGGTGACGCCATCTGTAGAGAAGATTCTAAAAGTGGGCGACTTGTTTTGAAGGGGATTGAGAAAAACAGGGGCTTGATTTTTTGGGGGGGTTCATTCTTATGTTGGTTAGGCTAACTGAGGTTGGGTTAACTTAGGATGGTCCATAAAATGAGCTCCCAGAACTTTCTGGGAGCCATTTCTTGGCCAATAAAAATATTTAGTCCGAGTGCTGTTGGCACCCCCCTGCATGTGGATTCCGACATTACAGGGCGTGTTTTGGCGGTCTCTTCCCGTCGTGCGTTAGCTGTTGCCATAGCAACCACACAATTGGCAGATCGCGGTCGTTTCGAACTATTTGTGGATTTCAGATTTTCTTTTTTCTGCTTTCTGGATAATTAGCCATTATCGAAAGGAACCATGTCTTAAAGGTAAGCCAGCATTTTTTTGAGCGTTCTGGTGTTGGGTTAGGTTAACTGAGGTTGGGTTAATTTAGGTTTAGCCATAAAATGAGATCCCGTAACTTTCTGGCAGCCATTTCTGTGACCACTAAAAAATACGGATCATTAGCCTCCTGTAACCGGCCGAGGGGAAATCAACTGCCCCCTGTAACCAAATAGGTTGGGGTATATATCAATTACTTACCCCCGGAGGGGGACGTCGTAGACAGAACGCCGGAGGCGTTCGAGTAACGGAAAACAGTGACCAATGAGCCTCATTGAATGAGGCCCGCAGGGCCGATGTGAGGCGCGAAGCGCCGAGAGTGGTAAAAGTTTGTTAAATTTAAAGGTAGTTTTTTCCACAGATTAAGGAGAAAACATTAAAAATTTGTTTTTCTCCTTAAATCTGTGGTTTTTTCCTTAGATAACCTCTCTCACTGGAACTACTTTTGGATTTGGTCACGTTTGTTCAATTCAGTTGTAAAAGCAGACAGCAGAAAAGCCAACAATAGGCGGCGCCAGCATACGGCAAGATAATCGCTTAGATGCTTCTGGCTTCCGGTGAAGGGAAGATGGTAAAGTTTCCCCAAAACGGAAATTTGAGACTTCATATCTTAAATTTCTATTCTGTAGCATGTAAAGACCTAAAAAATAATTTAGAAAGACATAAAAAAAATCCATCTATGGACGACAGCATATAATTGTAAATAAAATCAGTTTGGAATCGCTAGGCAACGGGCCAGGAACTGACGTCACTATTTAGTTTTCTTGTTAAGTGAATTAAAAGTAATTTCTATTTTTAATTTATCATGGAGCATGTTTAATTTTAAGTATCATGAAATAATTTGCTAATTATTGGACTGCATTTTCATTTCATCGAAATTTTTATTGTGAACTTAATTTCAAAATTCAAAATTTTTCATCGTTATCCATTTCATATTGTCACCTTTTAAACAAGTGCCTATGAGTCAACAATGAAGTCCGTTTCTACGAGGTTTGAAAATTATTGCCAGGACCGTGACCTCCTTTATTATTACAGACCTGTTTTACTGAATAATTTCCATTGTTGCTTTTTGCATTTCTCAATTTTGCCATGGCGCTGTTTAACCTCTCTTTTGTTACCAACAGAGATAAACAAAATGCAGTGCAAACAACTTAAAAAAATATATAACGTATTAAAGTTTTTTTGAATAGAATATTTTATTTTAAAAAGGAGTTAAATAGCGAATAAAAAGAAACCTAAATTTGGTTAATGAAATGAATGCTTATTCAGTTTGTTTTTTAATGTCACTGAAAAGTCACCTGACCATCTTAGTCCAAGCAACAATGTAACCTTCATTGTTGGAGACAATCAGAGAGGGAGGTTAAACAGCGCCATGGCAAACTTGAGAAATGCAAAAAGCAACAATGGAAATTATTCAGTAAAACAGGTCTGTAGTAATAAAGGAGGTCATGCCAGGACAGTGGACTTGAGATTACTTGGACTGCTAGAAGCAGCTTTGTTATTTAGTAATCTCTTTTAAATTTTATTAGTTTTAACTCCCTTTTTTATTAAATATTATTGTAATTTTTTTGTGTGTTTACATGCTACAGAATATAAATTTAAGATTTCGGCGTAAATAGGTTAACAAAATAAAATTTCCCAATTATCATTTTATGAAGCGGCCCCTGAAGCGAGAGGATAGGCTACCCAGCAGTTCTGTCCTGCAACACCCTGTATACAAATAAGTTCCACCGGTGTTTCTGAAGTCGATAGAATAGTCACCATGGTAGACATAGCGGGAACGCTTGTTTCAACGGATAGAGAATCTCAAAGTTTGCCTTCGTAATAGGTTCCTTGGCGCCTTGTAGATATAGCCGCTGGACGGCAGCCATAATAATTGTTATTACATGCACAGTTTCGATCCGGATCGAATCGACCTGTTTGGAGTCGATCCTGCAAAAAGTGGTATATAAACTCTTCGAGTTCAGTCCAGTCGAACCGAGGAGGTTTGAAACCCTGGAAGATGCCTCGAAGAAGTAGGGCAATACACTGACGTGCATGTAAACATCCCGATCCGGATCGAGTCCAAATTTGCTGTTTGGTTGGATAAAATATATAGAAAATTTTAACTGAAACACAATATACATCTATAAAGGAATAAATGCCTGTGTAGTTAATAATTGCGATATACAGAATACATCATTTCAAACTATAAACTTTTGTCTATTTCTCAACATAAGCTCCATTCCTTTGTACACATTTTTCCCATCGTTGTGGAAGCTTGAAAATCCCTTGACGGTAGAAGTTCGTTCCAGCTCGCCGAAGTCACTGACGCACTGCTCTCTTAACGTGCTCTTCTGTCGCATAGCGCTGGCCTCTCATCACAAAACATCTAACCTAACCTTCACAAAACAGGGGCAGACGACAAAATTTTGCCATACTTTCCTGATCTATTTTTTAATAGAGCTTTACCCGCAGGGCATCTAACTCAAGATGCATGTAAACGCGAGGCACTTTTGGATTAGCTCAAGTCGGTCCGGTTCGAAACGTGCATGTAAACATGTGGATTCACGGCACTCTCTTCTTCTTCCGTAGCCTCTACGGTCAGCTGACCTAATCCAATGTGATTGTTTTTTTTTGTGTGCTACGTCAAAGATCATGTATCCGTACCCCCTTTTCCGCGTGATTCAGCCCAGCTGTGAGAGAGGAACTTGAGTACAGAATTAATATCTGCTGTGTCACCAAGGTGGATATGGAACACCTGTAAAAAAGTACGCATAAACCTTTCTCAATCTATTGATATAAGCTAATTCACTATGACTATCAAGGTTACTATTCTGTTGACTTCCAAAACTCCGAAGGGATTTATGAATCATCTTGTTTACTCATATACATATTGACTCACCCAAATATTGAATTTCTTTGTAATGCTAATATTTTTAAGTTGAATTGATAATTTATCCACGTGACGAAAAATTTCCCTCCCCCTCTCACGTTAACCGGGCGTTGAACCCATCACCTTTGAACTCAGAAGCGCAGCTAGAAGACACACACACACACACACACGCAGCGAGAGACAGAGAGAGAGAGAACGTTTGAATTGCATTTCGATGAACGGTTTCGGATGATTGGGTTTAGTTAAACATTAGACGGCGGGGCTTGGCAGGGATGGGGATGTGCATGGAAATATTTACTCATTTCATAATATCAAATTTCACGTTTGAACTCCTCCCTCCCCCTCCCTCTTTTCCCAACCGCTTTTGGCGTACTCTTATTTAATGATTGGAAGAGTGGAGTGTGTGGGTGGGGGGGGGGGGGGGGGGGGGGGGAGGGAATAAAATAGGCTTATTGTTGTTCGCGTTTATTGTTAACGAAAACGGAGGTAGAAACGTTCGATTGGCCGACGCTAATACGATTACCGTTTCAAGTCATTAGGGAAGGGAAGGGGGATAGAGTAAGGAGGGGGGGGGGGGAGATAAAGGGGGGTTAGGTGTATTTAAGGCCGCCCCAGGGTTAAATTTTAAAGGAAAGAGGGAGGAAGCTTCCCCCCCCCCCCCCCTCTCCCCGTTGCCTCTCTACCTTCTTTCTAGCGGGTCGTTCATTAATCAGGCCGTCATTAGTCCGAAAGTGATTTCCGATGAGCATTAATGGGCTACCGGAGATATAATTTATGACACTCTCTTCTTTCTACTCGTCGGCTTGTTTGTCATCGATTGTCGATGGGAAATGTGTGGAGCGCTCAAAAAAAGGACGAGCAGAATGAGGCGTTGAGAAAGTTGGTGATAGTGATGGAAGAGGAGAGATGGGATGATTTAAGCGTTCTTTGGTGTGTCACTTGAACGGAATGGAAAACCAATTGAAGTGCGACGCTTGGATTAGGTTTTCGGGAGCACATCGCCTCTTAGCTCCCTTTCCCCTTGACCTATGGATATCTCGGTTTCTTTTTTCTGTTTTAGATAAGAAGAGGAAGGGCCAAGCCAAACGAGAGAGAGAGAGAGAGAGAGAGAGAGAGAGAGAGATGATGCTCAGTTATACGTTTTAAATAGGGGATGGGGTTAAAAGACATGAAATTGTTGGAGCCCGTGAGGGTGAAGTGGAATAAGAGAACCGAGGTTGCGTTTAAAATTTTATCCGAAGAATCCGTATAACAGAAAGTAAATTATTGGCTCGTGTAACAGGTTGAGTATTCCTAAGTCGAAATCCTTAAGGCCGAGAATAGTTGTGCCGATTGATTTTTTCCGGATTTTGGAATATGGCCTGATGGAGGTTGGTTATAATTAATTCTAAAATAACATTGTTTTGAATTAACATTGCAGTAGCAAACAATGGTTACTGATCTTTCTCAGTTTACTATGTCATTCGAAATTGACCCAAAATACGTAGTGTGTTCGTAAAGTTATATGGGAGACCAAAAACTGTGTTCATGTAACTGGAAATAATAAACATGTGAAATCCATATGAAATAAAAAGCCTAGTCATAGGGTTTGTTTACATGTTTAACGCAACAGTCTCGTCACGACACGGAACGTCTAGTCCAAACAAGCTGTCAATTTCCCTAAGCTGCCGATCCCAGCGTCGAGTGTTATTGACATGTGGTGGCTCTTCATGGAACACTTCACGATATTGATGATGAATACGCTTCACCGATTCAAATTTCGCAAACCAGAACTTTTCTTCGAATGGTCCGCATCCTAATCGAATGCCTAGCGGGACTGAGTGGCGTGATGCTTCGGGATTAGTTGTGCGCGCTTTAAGCGTCCTTTCCGAATCTGTTTGAGATGGTTTTTAGAGTTCAGTGGCATCGTTTCTGTTTGTTTTGTTGGGATTTTGTGGGAGTCTGCATCCACTATGTCTTTGCGGACAGTGTATTTTTGTAACGTACTTGCTATTTGTTAACGTATAAAAATATTAAAAGGACAAGCTTTGCAGTTGCAAGGTTGCAGATTCCAGAATTAAGAATGGCTACCCGACCTCTTTGGCAATGTAAAGGAGGACTATCCCCGATAAGCCTCCCCCATTCACTTGTTAATGTTCTCTAAAGAACGTCGACACGTTGCTTAAAGGTACGCGGAAGGTTTGTCCAGTGGCTCGTGTCATTTTCTAAATCCATTTCGCTAACCCTTATGGCGGAGGTTGGGTTTTCCGTTGTGCTCGTGGGCTTGCCTGCAGGATTTTGGCTTTGTTATCTTTTAATTTTCACGAGATACGTTTAGTGAGCGGAAACATTAAATAATAATGCAAACGCACGTTATCTGTGCTCTTAATCACGTCATACGTGAAGGGAGATCATTTGATTCGGAAAAATATTCTCTCCTCTCTTCATTTTATGTTCCAAATGAAAACAAAAAAAAAAAAAAATGGAAAACTGTTTTCGGTACTTAGTTTTCCTTCTCATTCTGTTTAAATCTCGCCATCCACCACTCTCATGAATGTTTTAGCCGGCGCACTGCTACTGAATAATTTGCTTTGTGATGCCGTTCGGAAGTGCCGTGTCGAATCCTCCTTCTCCCGTTGTCCGTCTTCCTTGAATTAAAGGCGAAAGTTTGCAGTGCATTGGATCATTCTAAATGAATGAAACAACTTGACGTGTTTAATGTACATTAACTGTTTATTACAGAAGAACTTGTTAAAGGGCCGGTAAACTCTCAAACTTCACCCTATACTAACGGAGCCGCATCACAGGCCAATTGCCAGGTACTTCACCATCTTATGCGGGCCCAGATGGTGTCATGAGGGTTTTTTGTGCATGATTGACCTTTTCGTTAACATGGACTGTAGCCGCTAGGACATTTGGGTGTGGCCGGCTTCTCCCATATTGAAGGCTTGTGATTCATTGGTAACATTTCAGAATTTATTGATTTTACATATATTTTTACAAAATACGTATTTTGTATTGAACATATACAACCGTTTCATTCATTTTGAATATTCCTGGATTTTCATGGGTGTAAAGCGAAGAAGTTGTTCCCTCATAGCAATACGAATAGATAAAGGCAGTGAGAGCAAAAACGTTATTCTAAGGAACGAAGCTCTTTTCTTTTTGCAATTAATGGAGGGGGGGGGGAAATATTAGCCTCTGCCTGTGTGGGTGAAAAGATTTAAGATTTGCAGAGCGAAGAGAAGAACTTGAAATGTGCGAGTGGGGGATAAGGAAGCTGGGAATCCTTTTTTTTTCTTATTCTTTTAACTAATTTCCTTGCCATCTCATACCCTTCTTAAATTAAGAAATGGGGTGGGGGGGAGGTGGGTGCGATTTTGAATTTTCGTGTCATTGGAATGAGATAGAATTAGAGAGAGAGAGAGAGAGAGAGAGACCGGGAGGAAGTCCCCAGCTCCTCGGATTCTTATTTTTTTTTCTTTAATTACGATTTTTCTTCCATTCTCTTCTGGGAAACGTTTTTCGAGTCGTCTCTCCCACACCCTTTCTCCCAGCTCCTCTTCTCCTTTTTGTTCTGGCGACAAAAGAATAATTTAATGAACATTTGCGAGCACCAAAAGAAAAGGAGTGAGCGAATGAGGGGGTAAAGTAGGGAAGAGAAAGAGAGCGAGAGCCTGGGTGGCTAATATTTTATTACAAACATCCAAATTAAAAGGAAGGAGAAGGAATCCATTTGCATAATGCAGCATATGAAAATTGCGAAGGGGGAGGGGGAGTAAACGAGGGCAAATTGAAAAGAAGACGGAGAATGAGGTTTATGAAGAAAAAATCATTAGTCGGGGGGGGGGGGTTATTGATTTAATTGGGTTTCACCCGTCGTGTCGCGGATAAAGAACTTGGAAATTAAAGAAAGTGAAGGTGGCTCCTTATTTCTTAGGGTTTTTTTTTTTCGATTCTTAACTGGAGTCGAACCAGAAACTCAAAAGGGGCACGAAGCGCTGGTCTTGCTGATTTGGAGGTATAATTAGCGTGCGAAGAATGTGGAGGAGGAGAGAGGAGAGGGAAGAGTTAGAGAAGGTTCAGGGAAGGTGGGGATCGGGGGTTTAATGAGCCGTTTCCCTGTGGGAGCGAAGGAAATTGGCGAGGTGGAAGAGAGGGGCGCAAAGATGGCACTCCTTTTGCTGCTGATTTCACTCGAGATTTGAACTCCTTTACCCCCCTTCCCCCCCCACGTACCTTTTTACTTTTGTTTTGCTGCTATTCTAGACCTTCTTCTTTTGCATTTTATCCCTTATTCCCACTTATTCCTGGATCCGGCTTAAATAAATTTGCTTCATTAAAAATTCATTTGTAGTCGTTTGTTTTGTCTGACTTTAATGGTTAAGAGGGAAACGGGGGGGGGGGGGGGTTGAGCTGTAAAGTGGGAAGGCGAAGGCAGGCAGGAGTGCGGGGGTTAATATTCTGGGGAAATGTTTAAATAAAATGGTTTTTTAATGAAGCTGAGCACGCGTCGTGTTGTCTTTATGATTTTTTGCACAAGCGAATGGAAAGGGCTCTGTATATTTAAAGGAGTTTTGCTTTCATTTCGAAAGGTTTGCTTAAGTGAAAGCGTTTTTTGCGTGTCTGTGAGGGAGCAGACGGCTTAATTGAGAGCGCAATGTGAGTGAATCATTTACGATGATCAGAGAAGGGAAAGGCTTATTTTTTTACTTTCCGTGTTGCAAAGTGGATAAAAAGGGGGGTTGTTTGAATTAAATTGCGATTGAAACGGGTTTGGGCGCTGAATGCGAAACGTCGGCTTTTCAGCCTTTGACGATTGAGGGGAGCTCAGCAACAACCAACAGACAACAAACCGAAGAGGGCGTTTGTATGTTTGGGATTGCAAAATTAATTTGTGAGGAGGGGGGGAAAGCTCAGTTTTGAAGTTCGAATAGGCTTAGGATTAATTAAAAAGAGAAGAGCCGAGAAAGGGTTGCGTATTCTTCGGCAGAGGCGCTCTTTGTTTGTTTTTGAGCCAGCACCCGAGGTCCTTGGCACTAATTAGACCTCCTGGCAGTTCATTAGCGACCTCCGAAATTGAGTGGCCACTCTGCCTTGTCATCTACAGGTGGGAAGTGTTGTTGCAAACCAATACGAGGAAAAAGAAGATGGCGACGTTATCGGACACGGAATAGAAAAGGAAAGAATTGGGAGGGGACGTTACTGTCTGAAGGGAGAAATGGGTGAGTGGTCATGGCGAATGGGGTTTCCAGGCGATTTTGGGAGAAAGTTGCGCCTAGAAACAAACGACGACAGACGGGCTTTCGGGAACCGTCCAGAATGCCAAACAGCGAATCGGAAAAAAAAAACGAAGTCTGACAGAGGCTGTGAAGGAGTAGAGGAGGGTGCGGGATGAAGTGTGCGGGTGGCTCTGAAAACGGTGGCGAGAGGGCCGTAAACGCGTCCGAACAAACCGACCGAGAAGCGGAGAGGTGTCGGTAATTCGGTCACGTGATCTGCCTGAAACGAGGAGAGAAAAAACGAGGTAGCGCCTTTCTTTTTATTTTTAAGAGAGCAAGCGGAAGACTTAGGAGTGCCGGGAGCGGTCGGTAGGAGGAAAGAGTGTGAGGTGGGAAATGGATGACAATGAAAATCTCGTAAAGAACGAGAAATAAACGAGAGATTGCGAGAGAAAGAGAAAGGCGGTGCTCCGAGAGTGAGTGAGTGAGAGAGAGAGGAAATGAGCGAGAGGCAAAAGGCGTTGGGAGGAAGGTTGATGGTGTAAAATCGACTCACAAAGGAAAGAGATGGCGTGAGGAAGGAGGGAAAGAAAGAGAAATCTATCGAAGAGGACGATTAAGAAAATGAAAAAATAGAGAGGGGGTAAAATGACGAAGGCCCTCCGAAAAAAAGAACAATGGGGGGGGGGGTGTTTTGCTTGTGTCTGTGTGTGTGAGTGGGTGCGTGTTGTTACAAGGGAGATTGAGGCTGCCCGTGGCTGACGATGTTGTCACTCAGTCGCTTCAGGTCGTTTGTATTTCGTTCGTTTAAATCCGCTCGAGAAAAATGTTATGTTAAGAAGTCTGTTGGCAGCCTCTTTGCTCTTTGAAGAGAGTCGTCCTGACTGTGTTGAGAGGGAAGAGCGTGCAGCATGAAGGTAGAATTATTTCGAGGTTACCCCCTCACTCTTAAAGGACTCGTAACATGGAAAATTAACCGTTCCCCTCGACCGACTCGAATGCTTTCCAATAACGAGGCTGTAAGTTGAACATTTGGGATAAGAAGGGGAAGGAGGGAAAAAAGAAAGATTTTTTTTTATTCTATTCCTCCCAACTCCATCTCTCTCTTTTTTTTCAGAAATTCCATTCTCCTCTTTGCGCCCAATCCCCTTTTCTTGCTCTTTCTCTTAAAGGAATCGAAAGTTTATTGGATTTTTAATCTTCTGCTTCTACGATCAATCTAGATTAGTTTTCTTTCGACTTTTACTCGTGTCCCCCATTCCCCGTTGTTATTCCTCTAGAGCAGTGGAGGCATTTCTTTCTAGTCTTTTGGCTAAGAATTGGTTCTCGGGAAAACGATTATGAAAAGTCTTCTCTTCTTGCCAACTGCCCTCCTCCTCCTCCTCTCTTCATTTTATTTCTTTTCCATCCGTTGAACCCTCATTGGTCCAGGGAGCCCCGACGAGGTCAAAGTTATCAGGCAGCGTCACCTGCGCATGCGCACAAAAGTCCTTTTTGATCGAACCCCAAACGACGAGAGTTCACTTCCTCCGAGCTCGCTCGACCAGAGCCCTTCAATTACCAATAATTCTTGTAATGGTTCTCATTTATCGAAGGGAGTCCAGGGGATTGCTTTTTATTCCCCCCCTGTTAAAAAATCGTTGGGGGCTTGCTTTCTTTTATAAAATGGGAAGCAGAAAATGTCCTTTATTAAAAAAAAAAAAAAAGGACATTGAGCATAAAACCGAATTTCTTTGTTCTGTTGAACCTCATTTGTATGTATAGTGAAAGTTTGCTGGCCATCCGAAAATTCTTGTCGTTGCCTTTGACTCCATGTACCAGATTACCAAAAAAATGTCATTTCCTGAAAGGAGTCATATGGCTCACTGGTCACTGAACCCTCGACCCTGCTAACTGAGAAGCGCTTTTCAACCTGATTTCTCGTTTTCTTGCTGCTTCTTTTTTTTTTTTTTATCAACGCTAACCCCCTTCGTTTTTTGCTCCATTCATATTCCTCCATTTTTGGGGGGGGGGTCGCTTTTTCTTCTTGGCCAATCCCCTCCCCTCTTTTTTTTTTGCCGGATAGACAATATTTCCATCGCCAGATGGCACTTTCTTTCGATTCCTTTCACTGGCAATCTTTCATCTCGAACTCCCGCCCACCACCTTCCACATCCGGTTCCGTGATTCGCCTTTTTTCCTCTTTAACCCCCACCCAATCCCCTTACCCGCCGCCTCCAATCATTATTTTTTTTATTTTGAATTCGTAATTTTTTTTTTCTCTCTCTCTCTTTCGGAATGAAAATGAAAAATAGTCTTTGAGAAAATGGAGGGCGAAGAAATAATAGGAGAGAGGATAATAATGGAATAGGGCAAAAGAAGGAACACGACATAAAGGGATTGGAAAAAAAATTGAATTGAAATATAAATAAAAAGCCTTCACGGTGCACGCACGTTGGCATGAAGGTGTTAATAAAAGGTGGTTATGGGTGACATGCCTCTACAGTGTTTGTGGATCCGGTAAAGGAACGCGGCCTGTTTCGCTCCCTGCGAGTCGATGAACAACGATGGATTAACACCACGAGTCTAAATGGAAAATTTTAATAAATCTTTCCAAAATATATAAATAGCTGACCATAAAAGCGATTAGAGGTCATTGATGTTCAAAATTAACCACGACCACACCAAGAAGTGGACCTACAACAACGTACTTAATTGAAACTTGTTATGATACAGCAATGATGCCGTACAGAACACTATATAACGCTTCAAAAATCAAGTTAAGCTCGTGGATGCGCTATTGAGCATCGGTGTCCAATACGCAGTACCCCATTGAGCGATTTTGGAGGGGTTAATAGCATCACCCCTAACAGCACTATAGCTCATACTATGAGCCCTGCTCATGTTGTGTATTAATGGCGTTGAAGAGCTTTTGGGACAATAAACTCCACTCCTCCTCTTGCACTGGTGGAGCTATATGAACCTGACCAAGCAGACATTTTCTGTAGAATTTAAACCTCCATCCACGGTGCCTCGTTCGAATACATGGAGTGGGATGCGTCCATCCAACATAACGTCTCGCCACACTAAAAATTCTGCACCACCTCTATCATGGCTAGTCTCCCTGAGCTAGATGGATGTTATGGAATTTTCAGGCTCTCTCCAAATGTAAACAGCCTCCCCTGTTAAAATTGAGCCTCGACTCATTACTGAAGAGAACACAGATCAATGAACTTTGATCCAGAGGTCATGCTATCTCCATGAACTAGATAGTCGCTTCTTTTCTGTCTTCTTATAGGCCTCTCGGAGAAAGTCGTCTACACAGTTCGTCTCGGTATTACAACGGATAACTCCAAGTATAGAGTTACCTATGTAGAAAGGAAGAATTGACAGTCTTTTGTCTCCCAGTGGGATTGAAAAATTTTTTAGAGGATACTACTTCTGAGGTGATCAGTGCTCAACGACACGTTTTGGCATCTGACCCGCTATCATTCCCTTACATTATTGACAGCGGGTAGATAGAGTCAATTGTTCGTAATCCCGCAATTGAAGGATTCACTTCCAAAACTTGCTATCTCAAATCAAAACCCGAGGTCTTACGATTATCTGGTGGTTCTTATGGTCTATAGAGTGTTTTTTATAACTTTTTAATGCACTTTATAAAGTAAAAGGTAAAAGTGTATGCTTAAAAATTATTTTTTGCAGTTCTGTTTCATTCAAGTTTTGTAATCAGCCCCCCCCCCCAGTTTCCTTTTAATTTGACAATATCATACAGGGTGAAAATTAATTCCACTGCTAAACTTGGAGAGGTAGTAGGGATAGTCGAAACAAACAACTTTCCTTTAAACAAGTTTTGCGAGAAAAATTTATTTACCAACGCAGAACAGTTACAGCAGAACTCCAAGACATTATTATTATTATTATTATTATTATTATTATTATTATTTAAAATTGCACTCCAGAAAGGAGTAAAATTTAATTACAATCGTCCACTAGTTACGACTGTTGTTGTAAAACGTAATTAGAAATTAATTTGTTAACATGACGTTTGTGGTTACTACAACATGATTGGGAGCTGATCAAAATAGATGATCTTAATTTAAAAGGCATTTGATTCCATAAACCAATAGCATTATAAGGAAAACTGGACTCTAAATAAGATGAAACTATCGATAAGGGTTGTAATTTATATGTACAGGTTTGTCTATCGTGAACACTATTTTTCAACCATCTCTTGATAAAGTGGGCTGGATGTCTAGGGTCGGTTAATGCTCTATAAATTTCCTTAATTTTAACGTTATCAATTATACTCTGAAAAGAGAAAAGACCTAATCTGGTAACTGCCTGTGTGATAGAAGTCCTGTTCTCTAAAGAAAACGCGGTGCGTATTATTTTATTATAAGCCACCTTTAATCTAGCTATAGCAAATTTTGACGTGGAAGACCATAAAATACAACCGTATTCCAGTTTAGGGATAATTTTGCCTTTGATAAGTAATAACCATCTCTTTTTTAGACAAACTATTTTTTAATCGTTTAACCAAGTAAGTTAATCTAACCATTTGTGTTACTAAATTATCAATATGCACTTTAAACGTTAAAAAATTATCATCAAATTCTATTCCCAAAATCACTTGAGAGGAATCAGTCATACGATAATCACGAGTAATCTTTAAAACTCTGGTTTTATTTTCGTTGAAATGCATTTCCCTTGCTTTGTACCAATGTTTTGACAAATTAATTTCATGTGTAATTTCCAATTCAGCCTGGTTATCGTTTGAAATGTCAAAACTTTTCATCAGAAAATTATCGTCTACGTAAGCTAATAATTTAAAATTACATGGTAAAATTACATGTGAGAACAGGGCGTGTGGAAGAGGTGAAGATACTGCAACGGTTTGCAGAGTATCCCTCAACATGCTGTGAGGACCAGTCAAACAATTGTGTGCAACGTCATGCATGATAATGGCAACATCCATACCACGAACAGACTGTGCAGGCTTTGCGACCCAACGACTACCAACTATTTGTGCACTTTTTCTAACTGGTATCTTCGGAATGTTGCCGTCAATCCCGCGTTTGGTGAACTTGTTTTGTTTTCTGATGAAGCACAGTTCACCAAGGATGGTCTCTTCAATTGCCACAACCGCCATGTGTGGAACGACACAAACACTTTAAACAACTGCTGTAACTGTTCTGTATTGGTAAATAAGTTTTTCTCGAAAAACTGGTATAAAGAAAAGTTGTTTGTTTCGACTGTTTCTACTACCTCTCCAAGTTTGGCAGTGGAATTAATTTTCACCCCGTATAGTTTCGGAATTTTAAAAAGTTTTTATAAAGGATTAAAGGCCACTGTCCCGTTAACAGTTAATCTGCAACTGAATGGTTATTATTCTATCTTGGAACAATTTGTGAGCGTTATCGTTTGACCAATTGTTAAGAATGAAAACAATGACCGCGTATTATTTTTAACTGGAAGCTGGCTCAACCAACGCCTCCTATTTATACTCTATCCAACGAAAGAAAAACTGGGCGTGTCTAATTAAATTTCTGATTTCAGTTGTTAGACATTGTTGCTAAGTAAAATTAACAATCGCTAATAATTGAAATTGGAAATTTAACTAGACACGCCCAGTTTTTCTTTCGTTGGACAGAGTAAAGAAAGAAAGCCAAACAACTGAAACGTCATACATTTTACATCATCGTAAGTCGACCAAATTTAGGGCATATGATTGGTAGAAATAAGTTTAACAATGGTCGAAATATGATGTAACAATTGTTTGGCTTTCTTTCTAGGAGGTGTTGCTCAAGAAGGCCTCTTCACGAAATTGTTATTTATTGTTACATCACCTAGAGTAGGCTAAATTTAGGGCTCATTATTGGTAGAAATTATAGCTACTATCGGTAGAAGGGTGGATCATAATACTGTGCCTATTAATTAAACAGGTGGTGGCCTTACAGTATAACAGAGGGACATCAGGAGTTCCAACTAGTTTCGCCATTTATTCCCGGCTCTGTCAAGGATACACAGCAAGAGGCAAACGAGCCTTTATACAGGGTGTTTCAAAATTATGTACAATAAATTTAGTGACATATTCTTCAGGTCAAAAGAAGACGAAAATGTTCTATAGCACTTTGTCTGGAAACGATTTATTTACGCGATACAGCCAACTCAACCCGTGGCTCCAAATTACAGGAATCGTGGAGTGAGATAACTGTTTCTTGTCAAGGATTATGCAACTATGAGTGTAATCCAAATGAACAAATGCAAAATTAGTTAAAAAAAACAACAAAAAAACAAACTTTTTAAGCACACGCTTTTACTTGAAAAAGTGCAAAAAAAATTTTTTTTGTTTGCCTGTAATTTAAATAGAATTAAAAAAAAAATTTGAATTAGGATGAAAAGTGTGGCAGCGTTTTTAATATTAAATAGGAAAATTATAATGAATTTCGTATTTAAAAAATATGTAATCTAATTGATTATTAATAATAATTGTGTAATTTTTTTTGATACATTGACAATTTGAGAGTTTTTCTAAAGTTTTTTTTTTATACAAAGTTCTTTATAAATAAAGAATTTGAATATTTTTTTTTGTTTCTATCAAGCATCAATTGCACTAACTGAAATCGTTAAGATGCTTGAATATTAATTTGGTCAAATACATTTGTAAAATATGATTTTATTATTTTCTTTATGGTATTTTAATAGTATAATGAACACGTATTACATATTTTCATTTTAAAATTTAGAAAAAATCTAAATTTGTGTTGTTCAGATAGTAACAGTTTAAGAATGAATTATATAAGTTTGTGTTTGTTCATTCTTATGATGTAATTGTGAATGTAATTATACATTTGGTATAACTATATGATCAATTGTATTTTTTTCAATTTCTTCTATATATTTGTATACGATACTGAATGATGGCTCAGAAAACTTTAATTAGATATTTTTTTATATCTTCATGCCATGAAAAGTGTGTTTTTCAGGAATAAGAACTAACTTATAACATCATTCCCTATGATGTTATTTTTGCATTGAGGTTTTTTTTTTATCTCTAGACACTTTAGAAAATATTAAATGCGCCATTATACTTTTGAATTCTTATTTAAATGAGAGGCAACCAAAAAATTATTATTAGTTTTTTTTTTTATTTTTTTTTTTTACATTTTAATGCACTTTTTAAAGTGCCGTAAAGGTGTGTACCTAAAAAGTTGCTTTTTTGTGTTATTTTTCTTTAGCTTAGACGTAGATGAAGTCTGGGATTAGATTACGTATCGCCTATCTGTCTCTCTCTTTACTCTTTGGTGAATGCTTGTTAAGCAAGTTCATCCCTTACCCCCTCCTTCCTAGGCCCCCCTCCTTTCCTGGAAGTCGTCTTTTCATTTTCATTTTAATAGCCAATTGCGGAAGAGCAGCGACGCGAAGAGTAAGCCCGCCCCCCCCCACCCCTTCCATCCTCAAGCTTCTTGCTCTCCTTAAAGAGCTGTGTCAGCTTTTCCATCCATAAAAAAAAACTTTTTTCTCCTTTTTTTTTATTTTTTTATTATGAGGAAATGCGATTTTGGGATTTTAATTTTGTTATCTCTTGTCATAGAAAGAAACTTTCTTTCCGTTCGGATTCGGTTTGAAATTCTCCGATGTTTCCTCCATTTTCTTTCTCTCTCCACCCTTAAAAACTTGTCATTAAAACTCTTCTTCTTCTGAAACAGTTGTATTAGCTGATTTGTGCTTCCGGTTGAAAATTTTTTGGTGCACTTTGTAATATCACAAAAAATCGAATAGGTAAAAGTTCAAACTCTATTTTTGAGGTTCTCGAGGTTGACTAGGCCTAATCCTTAACGGTGGTGAAATTTTTGTCCGTCTCCAATGGTGCACTGTGTTCGGAATCGAGGGGGTGCTCTTGAATGTTTGATGTCGGAGTTGGTGACCTGCACTTAAATTAATGGAAATGCGATAGAATTCATGTTTATTTGAATAACGGGGGTGCTCGCTTCGATTTCAAAGCAGTGGCGCTTTTTAATATTAATTGTTCCCTTTTGTTGGAGTTTGAAATTTGTGTAATGCGATTTAACAAATTTAATTGCGCTTTGTTTGGCGCCGGAAATGCAATTTTCAGCCGGGTGGGTGTTGAAGGCTTTTGGCTGTCGCTCTCTCGAACGGGCCTCGGGACGACAGTGCTGCTCTCTTGCGTTGTGGCGGTGGCGTGGTTTTGGTTTTATTTCACTTATTTATTTATTTAACTCTTTATTGTTTTGGTTATGCAATGAAGTTATCATTAGTTTCGCATTCACTAAGTTAATTTCGTAAATTGTATTTGTGTAAACGACAAAAGTTAAAATTTAAAAATAAAAATAGAGACGCTTAACAAGTAGAACATTTTATGCAAGGGGACTGTTTAAATTTTAATGGATCGCCGTAAAGTACAGCGCATTTAAATCCTTCCCGACCTCTCTTTTGCTCTTAATATTTCCGTTCGAAGGGAAAAGGTGAAACTTGGGGTGGTGGAAGGAAAGGGAAATTCTTTTTTGGCACGTGTTCCTCGGAGGGAGGGAGAGTGAGTCAGAATGAAAATTCTTAAAATCCCAGCAGGTTTCCGTCTTCGCTCCTCCGCAACTAATTTTCTTATTAACCGTTTTCGCAGGCTCGTGAAACGTCGACGCTCGTAAAAGGCGGAAAAAAGAAAGAAAGAAAGAAAGCGACACTCGGGGACAGGAAGCGCTTGACGGAACCCGAACGACAGCAACGACAACGACGACGACGAGGAGAGAGGAGGAGGAGGAGGAAGAACAACTGTCGTAAATCCTTTTTTTTTCTTCTCTCTCGTTCGTTGGACCTTCAATTCCGTCATCCTCCACCAGGCGACGCCCACCAAACTGCCCCCAGAGATACACAGGAGCAAAGCGGCGGCGGCGGCTCTTCTACCTGCATTCATCCTCCCACCCTCTCTCCTTCCAAGGACTCTTTGGTGTGTGTGCCCTTAAACTTTTGGTTTTTTACTTCCTCCCGAGGACCCAGTCGTTTTGGGATTACGCGATCAAGGTAAAAGAAGAAAGTTCACTTTTCTTTTTTCATTTGTATTACTTTGTCGAGGCGTCTCTAAAGGAGTCATGTGGTTACAGTACGCGATCATCTTGTCGTTAGCATCGGTGTTCTCGAACGTTTCTAATGAAAAGCATAGTCGTAAGTTTTGGTGCTTATCATTAAAAATTACAAATAGGCCGAGTTACAATAAAATGAGTAGACATTTTGAACTTTCATAAAATGGTAACTAATAAATAGACAGCTACCCAGAAGGATAAGGATGAAAGAATGCAATTTTTTATGATCCTTAAAATAGTGTGTGGGTGGGAGAATATTGTTTCTTTCAAGACAAGATAGTAACCGGAGAAACTTATCTCTCCATGCTAAAAGTGAGTGGTTGATGTCTCACTTCCAAGAAGCTTCAAGGTGGAACTTTGGGGAGATTCAGTATGAAGTGTCAAGATGAAAATCTCCCCCGATACGCTGACCACCAAGAAGCCCGGAGCTAATGCCCTTCTTTGACTATTTTTTTCTTTCAGAGATATGTCAAAGACAAAGCTTTCGTCCCCTCCACTTTCTGCAAATGTAAATGATAGGGAGCAACGCATCACGACAGCTGTTGCAAGCGTTGACAGGAACACGCTTCAACCTAAGAACAAGAAAAGCAACAAAGATGAAAAATATTGGAGCACCATTTCCCACAAATGCATTTGCTATGCATGAATGTACGTAGATTTCACCGTTAGTCCAGTCTGTCGTATTTATTACATAAGAAATGATGTTCCATATTGGTATATTCGTCTTCACGGATTCCTCAAATCTGTCGTATTGATGCACGCTACTTGTTCAATTTAAAGCTGTCTATATTATTGGTATCTATGAAATACTCAAAAATGTCTGCTTCTTTTACAGTAATTCTGTATGTATGGGTGCTTTTTCATCGTCATCAGACACAATCGTGGAAGCTACTTTAAACAAAATATGCGTCCACGACTTTTGAATGTCCCAAGTAAATCTCGTTCAAAATGGGGATTAGTTTTCTTACTACGATTTCTTGGCATTACTTGATTTTACTAAAGATGCATGGCACACTGTAATCAAGCTAATCACTTAGAAACACCTTGTATATCATTGATTAATCGCATATTTTTCATCGTTCCTATTGAGAATTTTTCAAGTAAAAAGTGATTCAAAAAGTACTCCCTGGTTTAAAAAAATCAATTTGTTTATTACAGACTAATGCAATATAAATTACATGCGTAGAAAAGCTTTCTTTCGACAGTAATATCCGAGTCCATATTGTTGACTTCAGTGTTAAGACGATCCCTTAGTTCTTTAAGAGTGGCTCATCATGGCGAGAGGCAGACGTCGCTCCATACGACGAAATGTGGAGATCTGATTCATCTCTCTGGATATGTATGAATGCGATACGCTCATACTAGTCGGTAGACTATTCGAATAAAGTCTTCTGAACTTCAGGCACAGATCGGTGTATAGGTTCCTACAATAAAACCAGGAAGCTCTTTTTGAATCGCCCTGCACACTGTCATTGGAATTTCTATTTTTTAATTTAAGGTGAATTTTATTTTTCATTCTTTGTATTTAATCTGTGGTGCTTTATCCATGCCAGTGGGCTGTTGTGTTTAAAGAAGAAAGGCCTTTTCGTCAATCTTATTTAATCTATATTTAATAAAGATTTAGAATATGAAAAAATTTTTTGGTGATCTGTTTTTACGCGAATGCCATCAATTTTTGTCAAACTATTCAATCGTACCACTGGGTTGCTAAGCAAGTAACTCTTCATCATTCAATATTGACAGCAATGGACCCTTTTCAGTAAGAAGGTGGGCGGGGCACGCGCTTGCGCGGCAGCTGCTTCCGGCGGGCAAAAATCTTCTGTTCGTCCATTTTTTCCATTGCTAGCGTACGTTTCGGCGGAAAATGTATCGCCTACAAGATTTAAAAAGGCTGAAAAAAAGATGTTATAAAAATTTATAATGAATTAACTTCGTTGACCTCTTCTTGTAAGTTACGAAAGTCTGAAGCGATTGCAGAAATAATAAGTCACCAAAATCAGCAAGTTATAATGGCGTGGAGGTTGATGCCAGCAACATTGGCTTACTGTCTGTCAACATCTTGTAAGTATTGATTTGCAATACATTTCCGAACACAACATGAATTTGCTACCGGACGTAACACATTATGAATATTTTCAGGATGATGGTAGTAAATTCAAGTGTTTCGACCGAACATTCAAACATATGAATGCTGGAGATATTTCTGAGGCAAAGATTGGCATGGCAAGTTCATGTAACTATTTTTATTATCTTTTATTTTGAAAAAAATTTCTAATACATGTATTGTTGTTTTAAGTTTCAAGAACATGTTATAATGAGAGCTAAATGTTTAGCTTCTGAAAAGAAAAAGCGCATCAGAATTAGAGCTCAGTGGAAAGATGTTTGAGGGTAATTGTGAATGCCCTATAGGATAAATGGCAATTAATAAGTTAGTCACTTTAAGTAGTTAGTTATTTATTAGTGTAACTATATTTGAATTGATAATTTTAGAACACTATTCGGTTAAGAAATAACTAAATTTTGAATTTCATTTCGTTAGAAAAGAGGACAATGCACTCATACAAAATACAGGGATTGAACAAAATAATATGAACATCTTTGATTTTAGATGTTTTGTCGAATATCTAGAAAAACAATATCTAGTTGATAATGGCGCCCGGTCCAAAAATAAAAATTTGGAGAAAACCCCTTATCGTTTTGTTTATTTTTGTGAGCAACTGAAATACAACTCATTCTATCGGAGATATTTTTCTGAATTTTTATGATATTTGCTTTGGCTTTTTATAAGAGTAGCTCTATATATTTGGCTAATAAATTAGGCAACAAAAAAAAAACAAAAACATTTTGGTAACGTTTGCGCCGTTCAACATTATTTACTAAAAATGCTCATATTTCAACAAATATTTAATATTTATTGTATTCTGATTGGAAATTGTTGTCTCTCCTGTAGTTTGTCAAGTTTCTTAAAAATGGCATTGCAATGACTTCAAAATCCTGCACGTTAAAAACAAAAGATATATGAAAAAAAATTTCGATTCTTTTAAAGAAACCTTTATAGCTCCAAAAATATACGTGCTATTCTCATACAAATAAACAAAGAGGCCTCTTAATCATATGCTACATTTACAACGCATTTCAAGCATTATTTTTTACAAGATGATTCCAAACATCATTTTCTTGTTCAATTTGTTGCTGGTCCCCTATTTGCCTTCGGGACAAAACATTCACTGAACTATATAGGGGGTAACATGCTCTTTACACCCCCAAAGTTTCAGGATAATTTATCAAGTATTTTCCTAGATATTCGACAAAACGTCTAAAATCAAAGGTGTTCATATTATTTTGCTCAATCCCTGTGTTTTGTATGACTGCATTGTCCTCTTTTCTAATGAAATGAAATTCAAACTAAAATGAACACATGTATTAGAAAATATTTTCAAAATAAAAGATAGTAAAAATATCTCCAGCATTCATATGTTTGACTGCTCGTCCTTTTATTTATTACCATCATCCTGAAAATATTCATAATGTGTTACGTCCGGTAGAAAATTCATGTTGTGTTCGGAAATGTATTGCAAATCAATACTTACAAGATGCTGGCAAACAGTAAGCGCAATTTTGCTGGCATCAACCTCCATGCGATTACATGCTGATTTTGGTGGCTTATTATTTCTGCAATCGCTTCAGTGTTTCGTAATTTACAAGAAGAGGTCAACGAAGTTACTTCATTATAAATTTATATAACAAAATCTTTTTTTCAGCCTTTTTAAATCTTGTAGCGATACATTTTCCGCCGAAACGTGTCCCGCCCACCTTCTTACTGAAAAGGGTCCATAGGGAGCTTCCCTGTAAAGCAGCACTTGCTTAAAACAGGGAAGTTCCCTATTGCTGTCAAGAGTTGCTTAACAGCCCAATGGTATGATTGAATAGCTTGACAAAAATTGATGGCATTCGCGTAAAAACAGAGATCACCAAAATTTTTTTTCAAATTCTAAATCTTTAACAAATGGAGATTAAATGTGTTTTTTCAAAATTGTTGAAATCGATTGAAAACCTTAAAAAATCATATTTTTTTTATTAAAAATTTATTTATTTATTTATTTTTTTTTTCCACAAATATTTTTTTCTCATTCTTTTATGTTTTGTTATGAAATTTATACGTTTTACTTGTTATCTTTAAAATTTCAAAGAGATATGAAAAAATTAGTTTGAGATACATGTATGATCTTTTAAACAAAAAGTATCAAAAAATGTACTTGCTTATAACTTTTTAACAAATGGAAATTTTTCAAAAATATTTTGGGAATTTTAATACTCCATTAGCTACTATCAAATTATAATAAAAGTTTTAAATTTCACGACATGTTTGTTTTTGAGGGGACCACTTGAGGAATTCGGCATTCTTACCCTATTAAAAACATGGTAGATAAATTTGCGTTCATTTAAGGAGGAGTTGAACCTGGCCAGCATTTTGCTGAAAACTCCCACAAACCTAAGCTTTTCAAGCAAATAATAATAATAATTTATTTGCTAAATTTGCATCCGAGTAAATATATGCATTATGAATGAAATAATTCCAATTATCTTGGTGATACAGTTCGTCTATTAACATGTTCACGATGATCAGAACAACTCAAACGACTGTCACTTAGATTTCTACTGTAATAATAGCAATACCCAGGCAAGATATCATTTCAATCGCCAATGATGTTACGAGAGGGAAATGTTTTAAGAGTAGAGCTTAACATTCGTAAATAAAACTACTTTGACGTGATATTAATGAATTGAAACTTTGTGGAAGTGTTTTTCACTTTGTTTTTATTAACCCATCTATACAATAACGTAATTCGAGCGGTGGAGTTCTTTCAACTTGACACATTTGATAATAAATAAATGGAATCCTCGTATCGAGGAAGGTGTGGAATTGGTGATGATGAGCGTTTCCTTCTTATTTAATGCCCAGCCATGTTTTATGTACCAGATAATAATAACAGCAGCAACAAGGTGTCGTGTGCGTGGAACCACAAGGAAAAAAAAAAAAAAGAGCGCCATTGGTTCTGCCTGTAGGACGCGTTCACTGGAAATGATGTTCGACATATGTGAGCACTGCCTTCCTTTTTTTTTTTAAATAAGGATTGCTTCGTCAAAACCTGATTTTCCTCTCTTCCTCGTGTCCCCTTCCTTTTGCTCATAAATATTTGACGAACTCTGCGCTTTTCTTCTTCTTTATTTATTTATTTGTTTATTTTTATTTTATTTTTTCGTCTTCCTCTTGTCGAACGATTTCTTTTTTTTCCCCTTCCAGCGATGACGAGGACGACGACGACAAACGATCGATGGCCAATTCGGTTTCGGTGTCACCGGGTAACGGATTAAATATGATGAGTTTCGCTGGGGTTGGGGGATAAGTCATTTCGTCGATCGAGACATCCATCCTACTTCTCGTCTCTTGTTTTCGGTCAGCTTTAAGCAATCGATTTGTGTTCTTCTGCAGCGAGATGAAACTGTCGTCATTGCAATTCCCTTTACGATTGTAGAGACTATGCGTTGCTAAGTGCAAATGAGAGACCCCCCCCCCCTCACTCCCGGCGTTCCTTTGTAAAGCGTTCTTAACAGTGTGGCATCTTTTTCAGACGTTGTTACGGTAAAGCAATTGAGACGCTCTACGTCTCTCGTTGAATTTCTTTTGGAAGCTAAAGATGTCTGTGTCTAAGGAAAGTACTTAGGCTAAAAGGCTTGCCCCAAAGGTATGGTGCTAGACTCCGTGGGCTCTTTTGAAGTCTAATGTGCGCGAAGTCTAATCCAATAGGTAAGGGCTCCCACACCTCGCGAAAATTACATGTTGTTGTTGTTGTTGTTGTTATTATTATTAGATGACGGACGTAGTCGTGTTTGGAGAAGGGGCGTCGATAATACAATTTTGAAAGTGACGGAGGCGTGAGTGAACGTGACGTCGTTCGAAGTCTATTGAATTAAGGCGACACAAATCCTTCGGCGTAATTAAACGAAAAAAAATTTTCGGCGCCTGTTTCTAAACTAGCCTCTTCTTGACCGTTTACATGTTGAATGGCTTACAATTGGAAAAGAGATCATTTCGAAGAGGTTGGAATGGATGAAGGGTGGAGAGTGAAAAGGGTTTTGTAGCGTTGTATGCAAATCTCATTAAAGGGGGTGAATCGAAAATTGGGTTTCGAGTGGCGATAAGCGCAGTCGCTCTTCATGTTATTTTCGAGCCCAACGGGGTCGACAACAGGAGCAACGTACGCGGTAGCATTCTCGTTGTGATATCGAGTGGCACGCCCGATTGGAAACGAAGGTTTTTAGCGTCTCCATTTCCCTTACGCCGAGTGGGAGAGAAAGGAGGATAAACAACGGCTACAAAACAAAAGATTTTAATTATTATTTACTCCATTTACATAACGCGACATTGTATTTTTCTAAACAAATAAATAATTCTCTGAGAATTTCCTTTGCTTTTGTTGCTCTTGTATAACCGAAAAGTCATTCTCTCTCTCTCTCTCTCTCTCTCTCTCTCTTTCTCTCTCTCTCCCTCCCTCCCCCCCTCTCTCTCTCCCTCTCTCTTGGGGATTTATGGACGAACGACGAGTGGATAATGTTTGACGATTGTCTTTCTCGTCATCGAAACAGTCGCCACTCGATTTTTATTGCTTCGTAATGATTGGAGAATTTGCATTAAACGCTTTGCTAAATGTGAATTTTCCTCGCTCTCTCTCTCTTTCTTCCTCTTGCCAAAGCAATGTAGGAGAGAGAGAGAGAGAGAGAGAGAGAGAGAGAGGGGTGGGGGAAGTGGGAAAGTGGATGTGTTGTTGCGTGTCCTGCCGTATTCTGCGAGCTTCATCAATATGTGAAAATCTCTTTTAGCGTAATTTGGATAAATTTACTCGTTTTCCAATAAATGTAATATTGCCCTAAACGGCAAATCGATGGCTGTTTCGCTCATGTACTAACCCCTCCTCGTTTCCTCTTTTAATTGCTAAACACCGAGTCTAAAGAGAATGGCTTCTTTAATATGTACACGTGCATGCGTCAATGCGTTTGGCATTTTTTTCCCTTTTACATTTAATCTACTTTATTATTTAATTATCTTTGTTTTACTCATCATCATCATCATCGACTGGCGTCCGGAACGGCTCTTGAAATCGGGATTCGATGGGGGGAAGCGCAGGGACCCGAGTGGATTTAGCCGGATTAGGGGGGCGATTAATGCTGGCTAATGAAGTTGGTGTTGAACAAATTTGCGCCGATTGCGTCTTCATCCGTTCCTCAGCCAAGCGGGTGCGGGCGATGAGCGAGAACCCGATGGAGGAGGAAGGGTGGTCGGGTGGTGGGGGTGGGGGGACGACGACGCAAGAGTAAAGCGTACAAAGGGAAGCCAAGTTGAATGGAAAGGATTCAAAGAGCGACCATTGTGTTAGAAAATTGAATGGTATCATGGAGTGTTTGGTATTTTTATAAAATAAATTTTTGACCTCCATGCTCTTCAATAAAATCGTTTTGTACGCACGTGGATTCGTCAGCGGTAAAAATGTATTTGGGAATTTTGATTTCCTCATGCTTACGTTGAAAAAAATAAGTAACAAAAATTCTGTGCATCCGTTCTAAATAATGGGTAGTTATCTTTTTTTCTTTGAGCAAAGCGAAAACTGTTTCTAGGACACGAAAGACGCCACGAAATGTGAGAGACGTTCTACGTACGTAGAAAGCCTTTTTTATGATTTTTAAAATGACAATCGCTGTATCCCCAGAAATGCAGTGCATGAAGTATACAACGACCTCGAGACGAGTGAACAACTTCAAATGTGTGGCGCGTGTTCATCTGCACGGCTTTGCTGATAGGATCGATGAGAAATCTTCTAAAATATCATTAAAGCTGTTGGTTTTTGCATTGCGTATTCATTTCATTGCGTAGGGAAAAAAATAACAATTTCTTTGTGTTTTTCTCAACATATTGACATTTATTTATTAATTATTATGTGTGATCATTTCAGAAGTGTGGTATTTTTTGCGTCATTTCCACCACTTGACTACAATTTACAGTGCTCAAAATTATAAGCGCTTGCTTAAAGCTGGACGTGTATTACAAAATGACAGGGGAGGTGTCAAAGAGATCGACTCAATACTCAGCATTATTACTGAAAAATAAAGTTTACGGGATCAGTAAAAATAGTAGGGCAAGACAACATCGTGAGATTTTCAATAAAAATTCCGCTTACCCATTAGGAATTCGTGTATTCTATGACACCTCGCATTATTACCGATCCTAAAGAGCGCATATCCGAGTTCATTATAGAACGAAACATACAAAAAAGTGTACACTTGACCTGATGGTTCATGTACATTGAGAAGTGCATTGAGCGCATTGCTGAAGGAGTGCACCAGTTTTCTTTTCACTTTCGTTCTACAAATAACAAGATTTCTCGACTCATTCGTAAAAACACACCGATCTCATAAATACGAGGGAGAATCGAAAAGCAACGCATAACAACAATTTTTATTATGAAATACTATTTTTGGCAAATTGATAGTTTGAATCTTTTGCTACGACAGCAATGGCTTGATCAGCTATTGCCCTAGCGGAAGGAACGATAACTACTGAGTAAAGTTTGCTAGAATCGTAAACTTGTGAAGAACAGCAAGGTGTAGTCCGTTTTTTGTGGGCCAAACGAAAAAATGCGAGTGAAATCCACAGGGAAATGTTGAAGGTGCATAACGCTGATTGTCTGGATCGTAGCAACATCTCCAGGTGGTGCAGATTCTTTGAAAAAATTGAGAACCACGCAAACATCCACCCTCGCACCATCTGACTATCATCTCTTCGGACCAAAGAAGAAATTCGTAGGAGGCAAAATCAGCCGTGCGCAACTGGCTATACACACAGAAAACGAAATTTTATTAACGAGATGTATTGAATCTGTGCCACGACGGGAGAAATGTGTCGAAATGGGAGACTTGATGCATATGTCGAAATGTAGGTAAAGCATTCTGTTTTCTTTTGTTTTGTTTCATTTTTGACTGTCCCTCTCCTTGTCTCCTTCATATTTTTCATATTTTTTAACGTAGAAAGTTAAAACTCGGGGACGTGGCTTACCTTAAGCATGTTCTACTTCACTGGAGTTAAGGGGGTGGGAGTTAGAGGCAACCAAGTGATCTATGTGGTATATAGGTATGTAAAGGAGATAAAGTCGATATGCAAATTCCTCTAGGCAAGATCTACATGATTACGAAGTTTGGGCCAAATTGTCACAATGGGAAATGATGAGAAAGGAAAGAGGATAGAGCTCTTTTATATTTTCTAAATGCTACCTTCGAGAAAATCTATTTTTTGTTAAATAAAAAATTTCAGGGTTAAAAGTGCAGATAAAGGGGTAAAAATAGATGAACTCTCAGGGCTTCCGCCACTTTCCTATACCCTCCTTGGAGGGATTAACTTCTTGTTAAAAATGTTGCCACAATAAATCCTCCCTCGTGTCATATAACATACCGAACGGAAATTATTTTGACTGGTTCTGGCTTATATGTTCTAAAAATGGATTTTAGATCCCGTTTACCTCTTACATGCACTAAACATTTTGGGAAACTTTTGAAATCCATGCCCCGACAAAATCGAGCGAAATCGGTTGAAAGAGTCCAGCACGCTTCTAACAGGCGTACCCAATGAATTGGCTGCTCAATGTTCCAAATATTTGAATAATGTTTATTTAATTAGTATATTTTTTTGAAATATTAACGAATTTTGGGGTCATTAGAAACCTAAAAACAATGCTAAATTCACGGGTTATGGAAACTCAGTATTTGAGTAAAGCTGCTCTGAATAGGGAAAATAACTCGGGTGTTAATCAAGAACATGCTAGATAATGCATGAAATAAAACGCATCATGGCTTCACCATGCCAACCGTGCAAATGGTGTAATAGTCTGACTGGCCATTTTGTTAGGAACACCTCCCTCCCCCCAATACTGTGTTGCGCCACCCCTAGCAGCTATAACAGGATTCAATTAGCCGCTGGAAGCATTGTTCCGTGATGTTTGTTCATGCGGATGCAACAGCTGCTCCCAGTTGATGCTTAGTGGATGGTGGTGGATTCATGCTTCGAATAACCCGTTTCAGCTCATCCCAAAGATGTTCGATTGGGTTCAAGTCCGGGGGACTGTGGTGGCCAGAGGAGTAAGTTAAATTCATTATCGTGCTTCTGGATACCAGCCTTGAGCATTGTCCTGCTGGAAGTATTTTTCCGATGGGGGAAACAGTGGCCATGAAGGGATGAACGTGGTCGGTAACAGTGTTCAGTTAGCCCTTACCATTAAGGCGTTGTTCTACATGTATCAGCGGACCAACAGTATGCCAGGAAAACATTCCCCAGACCATTGCAGAGCCTCCACCATCCTGAACAGTGGAAACCAGACAGGAGGGGTCCATCGCTTCGTGCTGTTGTCCCTAAATTCTGCGTCGGCCATTCTTCCAGTCGTCGACGGTCCTGTGTTGATCACGGGCAAATTGGAGACGGTTTTTGCGGTTTTGGGTGGAGATCAAAGGTACCCGGACTGGCCGTCGGCTATTGTAGCCCATCCTTGCCAATGTACGGCGTGTAATGCGTTCAGAGATGTTGTACTCCACGGTGAGTTGACGAGTGGTGACGTTTCTATTCGCACGAACAAGCATTCCCATCCTACGCTCACCCCTTAGATCGAGGAGTCATTTGCGACCACAGGCTTGTCTCTGGCTGGTTTTTTTTTGGTTGTTTAAGTCCAAAATCATGGTAAACCCTTGAAAAGCCTACAAGACGTGCGGTTTCGGGAGTATTCAGTCCACCTCGCCGGGCACCAACTAACATCCCGCGCTCGAAGTCGCTCAGATCCTTTTTCTTCCCCATGGTGACGGTCAAATCACTTGCAGTTGAAAGGTGTGTTCTCGCTTTATATTGGTACCGACTATTACGGTGACCAACTGAAACGTAGTAATTGCTGTGCTAACGGATTTGCATAGTCATGGGTGTTCCTAATAAACTGGCCACTCAGTGTATGTAATGGCTGTTGTTTGCATTTAACCACCGTACAAGAGAAATGACAGGTTTGGTGACTTTTTTTTTCATGTTCGAACAATGGTGAGTTCCATTTGATCTCCGTTAACTGCGAAGCTATTCTTTCAGAACTAATCTACAACAACGACTACAGTGAGAGTGCGCGGCCCAAGACTTGTCTCACCTCAGTCTCCATTTGTCAGCATTCTGAAATAAGCTATAATGGAAAATTAATTCCTCTGGTCATTTTGTACTTGACTCGTTTAGACCAACATACCAAACGGGTGTTCGAGGGGTGGTCATAAAGTCATTACAGTCAACAGGAAAGAACGATCGCTTTTGAAAATGTGTGGTGCCACTGGGAAGCGTCATCCCTCGAGTGCTGGAGGATACAAAGTGGCGTTTGGTGCATTATCGCTAAACGCCGCCAGAGCGTTAAAAGCAACATGACGCAGCCCGTCGGAAAATTGGAGGTGGAGTCGTGATAAGGGGAACAATGCCAAACAAATCCATAAGTTAGTGGCCGTTTATGGCGACAATGCCGCATCGTACGATACAGTCGCCATGTGGTATTTCCAAGCTGATGATGAGGTCATCTTCGAGGTGAAGCAGTTCCTCAACAGCCAAAAGGAGGACTTCTATAAAAATGGCATCCAGCAAGTCGTCCTTCGTAGGGAAAGTGTGTGGCCCTGAGAGATGCATTTGTGGAGACGGACTGACGCTATCACCGTGCAGTATCACCTCATCTCTCAGTCTTCCGGCTGATTAAAATGACTTTATGACCGCCCCTCGTAAGAAAAAGTCGAGAGAGAGCGCTTCCTTTAATGATCAGGCTTACCCTAATATAATGGCAAACGGTGGGGGAGAGATGTTAATAAAAACACAAGAGCCTTGGATACGTAAGATCTCCACGACTATTTTAGTGTTGCTTTGAAGAATAACGGAAAAGAGTGGAAACGATTTCGGTTATAACAATAGGGTCTAATTTAAAGGTGTTTTGATATTACATCATTCCTACAAGTATACGTTTGCGCACGTGAAGATGATGTAATAATAGAAGGCGTCGACTCTCCATTAACGTTGCTCTATCAGTTTCCATTGTTTAAGTTACGAAAAAAGGTTTTTCGGTTGCAAATAAACTTTGGAAGCAGCGCATCCGACTTGTAGAAGCGATTTTATTAAACGGGTTCCGCTGCTTGTTTCTGTGCGCAAATGGGACGCGGCATCGGCTTCTCTCTCGTGTACCTTGTAGAGATGGAGGAAAGGTGAGCGGCATTAGGGGGAATGGAAACACAAAATGGGATTGTATCCACTCGAGTTGCTTTTAAAAAGGATAAAGATAGAAATCTACATTTCAAATTTATACTTCAAGTCATCCGGGGCTCTTTTTTTTTTTTTTTTTTTTTTTTTTCTTTGTGCTTCCCCGTTCTTTTGTTTCTTTCTTTCATGCGATCGTAAGGAAAGTTAAAGAATTAAACGGGCGAGGAGTCATACGTTATTCAGGCTCTCCTCGTATCTGGTACACGAAAAAAAAAGGCCCCGGAGGGGGTGGAGAGGAAGCTCAACGTGTTTCCGCCACGTGGCTGGGTTTTTATCAGCAACAGCAGCAGCCCCAGAAATAACCAACCCACCCCCATCCCCATCCCCCGCCTTTTGTAAGAGAAACGGCAACAGCATTTTCGCGATAGTTTTTAAGTGGATTTCGAAAGCAGGTCGTTAGTTTCTTTTTTTTTTTTTTTTTTTTTTTTTTTTTAGAGGGTGGAGAATTTGGGGGGGGGGGTTGGGGGGAAAATCGTTTATATCCAGGGGAAAGGGGGGAAATCGATTTCTTCGTTATTTAAAAGAAAACTGGGAGGAGGGGCGGGTAGAAAGAAGCGATTTTTGCTTTTCGAAGCAAGAAGAGAAGAAAACTGTCAAATTTTGGGAGGCAAATGATTTCGTTCTCCCGCCGGAGACCTCTGGCGACGGTTTTCCCAAGCAATTGCGTTTTATTTGTTTGTTGCCCGGGGGCCGTCTGCCGATGAACAATGGCTCCCCCGATGGCCGCGCGCTATCGTCCCGGCCGCTCTGACGTCATTAACGGGACGCCCATTAATCACGGGAACCCGCGGAGGAAGGAAGGAAGGAAAAGAAGCCTCTTTCTCTCGAAGGTAACCCATTCTCCTTCCATGATAAAGTTTTTGATTTTCGATTCATGTTCCTAATAAATGTCGAGTTCGATGGTAGGTGGGTGAATGAATGGAGGCGATCGTTTTTAAGGATGGCAACGAAAGAAAAAAGAAAACGCGATTTGATGAATTTGTATTTATCGTGGGGTTTGTGTGTGTGTGTGTGTGTGTGTGTGTGTGTGTGTGTGTGTGTTTTCTATTAACAATGGATTTGTTTATTTATACTTTTGTGATTGTCGATGTTTGAAATAATTGCCGATCTCTTTTTCGATGACATATGAGAAGGAGGAGCAGAAGAAGTAAACAAACGAGTTTTGTTTTCCTGGAAATTTGATTTTATTCGTTTATGGGTTGCGTATTCTGTTCCTATTAGAATCGAAAGAGGGCGCGCTCCTCGCTTTCAATGGATCCCGTAAACATTTTAATATTGGAAATCGCAAGGAGACGAGGAAAAACAAATTAATCCCCTTGTTCGTTAGACTTAAATAAATAACAAACGGGAATAATATCCAAATAGAAAAGGTTTTTCCCCCTCGTTCCTTCTATCCAACAAACAGTCGGGTGGCGGAATATTTTGCAATTCGTTTGCGCTGGCATCGATAAGACTTAGGAAATTGCGATTGATCAAGTCGAATGAGTATGGAGTTTTGTTAGAATGCTTCCCATCCATTCGATTAACCCTAACGATGAGTTCATCTCCGATGGGGGCTCTCTTGGCAACGCTTTGGGCTTAACAAACTTGCCAAAGCCATTTGTCGCCTGATTGTGTCCTCGTACGTCTTCATTTCAACGGGACACGCGGGTTGCCATGGTTCATGGAGGATGGATGGCACGAGTTTAACTAGGTTGTTGCTCTTTCGTCTGTTTTTCCCAGAGATTCATTTATGATGATTTCCGTGCTGTCGTGATCTTTTTCCTCAAAGGTCGGAGGTCAACAGCTGTGGCATTCTCTGGCTGAGGAAGGGCTTTTCGGCCGTCCATTAGGGCCTAATCCGATTTAAATGAGAAATAAGCCAGATATCGATGCCGTTAACACATTCCAATGTGGAGCGAGTGGTCCCTTGGAGAGGCAAAGGACGAGTGGCTCCGACAGCGGTGCCTTAAAAGCCGAGGGAACAAAAATGATGCCGGGAAGGCAAGAAGATGAAAGCAAATCGAGTGTAGAACAATTCGTAAAGGAGGATAACGCATCACGTGGCTTTAAGCAGCAAATTACAGCCATAAAACTACACGGTTTTGCCTGGAAGGTAGGCTTTTCTGCAGCGCTCTCGTGAATTGCTGAGAAGCTCGATTTGTTCATTTCTTGGGTTTCTCATTTATTAGGCGCACATCGCGTTAAGTAAAATTAATTAAAAATTCTCTAAATATTTAAACTTTTTAATGGAAAATTAGGCAAAAAAGGATAAGAATAGCTATGGACTAGTGCAATGGCGTTAAAGAATGGGCTTGACTTTTAAGCCATTTCTTTGACTACCTGGAACGAATTCTAATCGTGTTGTCACGGAAGCCTAGACATCAAACTTATCCAAACGATAATGTTGAAGGTATCAAATTGTAAGCAGCATTAAAGAATTAACGCTGCTGCTTCCGAACTTGGCCCCATTAACTTGGCAAAATTTTTTAAGGACACCATCTTGGTTGAATTTTTTTTTCTGAGCACCGAAGAAAGCTGGTGGGAGTAGGGAGTAGTTTTTTTCCTCGAGTTTTCCTTTTTTTTAATCTCCCATTTGTGCGCATGCGCGTGTGTGGTTTTTCCGGAGGCCGTAGCTCAACGTTAGGGAGTTTCCAATCTAATTACTCTAATGAACGCGTTTCTCTTTGGGTGTGTGTGAGGGTTTTTTATCCTCTTTTCTTTCCCCGAATATTAGCCTCTCTCTTTCTCTCTCTCTCTCTCTCTCTCAACAGAGGGGGTAATCAGGTAATGAATTGATTGACTCAAAAAATCGTCTTCCTTGGGAGAAGAAAGGAAGGAAGGAAAAGAAGAGAAAGAATTGGCTGGCGGCTCCGAATCGACAGGCGCGGTGTTTATATACACACAAACACGCGCACACACGCACACATGCCCTTCTTGGAGTGAGTGAAGTTATACCCGGCGGTGGCACAGCTGACGATGAATAAAGCCCTCTTCTCTATATACTAAAACTCTTGCGTGTATTTATTTATTTATCTGTAGTTCTATCTCCTTCTAGACGGTTTGAGCTAGCGACTTGAAATTTTCAGGGCAGGCTTATCATAAAGGACCTGCTCTATCGCCAAAAATCAGCCCCCTACAACCCCCCCCCCTTCCCCACTTTCTGGGGTTTTCATTTAAAATTATCTGCTTTTGCTTTGTAATTCCCCTCAATGATAGCGCGGGCGGGCGAAGCCGCGGGTAACGACTAGTTATGACTGTAAATTTATTAATCTATAATGATAATAAGAAGAAGAAAAAGAAGAATGTTCATACTATTTTACGCGCTCAGCCTGAAGAGATTCCATTCGTCGCAGCTCTCTTTAAAAACAGAATCGATTTCCCTCCTTTCCCTACTCCGAGTCTGCTTCCTTTTTGATTCTTATCGCTATTCGCCTTACCTCCACCTCGACCACCTTCTCACGAGGGGGTTCTTGTCGCTTACTTTCTGCGTCATTAGGCGTTGTTTATGGAACGGGTGCGCGGGGAAAAGGTGTATTGTCAGTCGCTCCGGAAGTTTTCTGTCCCTCCCAGAAAGGAAGTGACGTCGTTGTAGCCTTGTGAAAAGTCGGAAATTAAAAACGTCTCTGGCTGGGATAATTTCTCGCCTTATTTCTTAGTTATTTATTTTTCTTCTTTTCCTGAACTTTCATTGGAACTGTGGCCCAGGGTGGTCGTTTTATTTTTATCGTTTCCAACTTCTCTTTTCTTTTTAAGGCTTAGAAATTCAAAAGTTTGTTCTCCTCTTACACCCTCTCAAACAGTTGATCAAAATCTTTATACTTCTGAGCAAACAAACTTTTTCTTTCAATTCCTTTTTTTTCTCGTGAAAGTTTTGGTCACTCGTGGAAGAGGAGAAAAGATTTTGTGCTCTTTCTTTATACGAAAAGATTTTATACGGGATCTGTAGGATGTTTTTTTTCCTTCTTCTTTCCGTCTTCTTTCCCTCTCAAAACGGAATTACCGAAAATGGCCGAGGGAAGACAGTAAAAGTAGAAGTTATGTCTTAAATTTTTCGGTTCATGACGGTCGACAGAAGGATTACGGAAGGATTGTCGCTTGTCAACTGAGAGAGAGAGAGAGAAAGGAGGAGGGTAGCTGGGCTCTTCTTTTCTTTTCAAACCCTTACCTTCTCTTATAGCTCTCCCCCCTCACGACTATCGGATTCCCTGTGGGGGTAAAGTCGCCCTTCAACTATCCCCTACCCCAGATGACCTTTTTTTTTACGGGATGGGAACCCTGATCGTAGATCACAGCGTAGACCCAAACCTTAACCCCTGCACGCACTCAAATAAAAACGGAGACACTGCCCTCCTTTTATTTTTTTTTTGTACTCTCACAGTATCTCTTTCACCTCCACCATTTCGGCTGGGTCAGTGATTACGAAACACGGAGGGGATCAAACGGGTAAGGGAAGAAGATCCTCGAACGTGGCGGAGGATATTTAGGAGTTAGGGAGAGGGATTAAAGGGAAAAGACGGGGTTATCTCTCCCATCTTTATTGCTTCTCCTCTTGAGTTATTGTCTATTAAGAAAAAGGGTTTTTTTATTTTTTTGGCCTCCTCCATACTCGTTAATAACGGCAGCTGTCTCTC
>JAHWFO010103553.1:1436753-1491377 GCA_023313115.1 Rhysida immarginata
TAGACAAAACGACCACACACTGATCTTGGCAAGGAATCGAATTTCACCAAGAAATTTCATCCTATACCCTCTCGGACATCTCCTCGGCCGCAAATAAACTCTTTTCTTGCACCCACTTGGCACTGTAGGAGGAGAGATTGAGGATAGTGATCATGGGGGTTAGAATTGGCCGTCTGATCGTTTGGCGCTTTTGATCTGGCAAGGAATATAGACTTAGCCTCACCTTTATGCTGTCAATATTGTTTTCATTATTATTATTATTATTATTATTATTATTATTAGTAGTAGTAGTAGTAGTAGTAGTAAGAAGGGTAAGAATAGTTTCAACTTTGGATGCAGACGTTTTCCCTCATTCTCTATTAGCTTTTAGAAGAAAAGAGACAGAGAAGAAACGGAATAAGTTTATTTTCCAATTCGCAGTCTGCAGATTGAAAGAGGAAAAGAAAATTCTCCTCGTCCTTCTTTTTTTTTAATCGAAAGAACCTTGAATCGATTCGAAATCGTTGTTGTCAGAAAGGCGATCTATTTTCGAGAAAACTTCAATTTCTTTTCTCACTCTACCAACTCCCCTTTCTATCTCGCTTCCCTTTTCCTTATTTCGTTCTTCATCTGCATGAGAAAGACTGATTGCCCTCCTCCTCCTCCTCCTCCTCCTTCCACTCTCTCTCTCGTCCCTTATTAAATCAGAGACCCAATTGAATTATGGGCTCGGAAAGAAATTGAACCCCCAGTGAGAAATGCCACCCTTGTAGGCTGATAAAGGTGATTTAATCGTTCGTCACGTGCGTCGCACTTATATAAAAAGAGGTTCTCTTTATACCCCCTCCCCCCAATCTCTATATGATTGCATCTTTATTCCTCACCTGTTCTCGCGTCTCTTTTGAGGGCCGAGTTTAAGAAGAGGGAAACGATCGGTGGTTACGCCTTTCCCGAAATAGTTCGGGCAGAGTGATGGGTGTAGGGTAGGGCGGATTATAAAAGTGAGGGTTGTGTGTTGGGGTTAACGAATGTTTATCCCTATCGGATGGGGCGCTTTGCCTAATGGAGACGCTTAAAATTTCGATTTGCGGTTTTTGCTTTTTCCACTCGACTTCCATGCTCGGTGCTCGGGGCGGCGCTACCAACTTTATTAATAGAGCTGCCTACTTAAAGCTGAAGTTCTTGGGAAACTGCAGGCAATGATTTTTTAATCCCCAATTAGAGAATTCATTCTTAAGCAGCTACAATGAGGTAGCATTAATAGACTCTATCTGCGGAAGGGAGCGTTTCTTTATCAGTACCATTGTTGAAGGTGATGCTAATTGTAAGTTGAGTGTCAGCCCCTTTTTTTCTTCCCGTGTCTCTGTGGCAGCGTTTAAATGTTGAGCGGTAGCGATTTGCGATAAATAAAGCGAAATAATCCGTTTCAGAATTGGATTTGAAGCGGCCGTGTTTGCGCAAGTAGGGTTGGCGGGGGAGTTGGCTTTATAAATTATCAACGCTAGTTTCACGGCCCCGTGAGAATCCGAGCTGACGAGGAGGAAAAGGAAACCGACAGAGCGCGAACGAAATTTACAGTTTGCTCAATCCGTGAACATTTCGGGAAGGCAACCCTATCGCTCGTTTACCTGTCCGTCTGCCGCTTGGCTCCTATGCTATCGCCGATCCAACTTTTTAATTGTTGGCGCTTCGAAAAGTCTCCTCTAAACCGCCTCCTCGCTCGTTATGACGGCTGTAAACTGCCAAGGAGACCATACCGTTTGTCTGCGTTTGAGTGGATCGCCTGCAGGTGTGCTGGACGTTCCTGTCCTCCGAAGGCCTTAGCGTGTTAGGAAACTGAAATTTAAAAAAGAATTGCAGGCTTTCAAAATGATAGGCGGCAGTTTATTGCATGCAAATTTAACGGGGTTCTTCGGTCACGTGATGTGTCACATTTAAAAAATGTTTAAGACGAAGAATTTTTGATTTTTTTCCGAAGAAATTGGAGCTACACAAGCAAACTTACTGGGGGAAAAATGAAGCAATAAATGGAACGACTAAATTCCCAACGGAAGCCTCTGGAAATGTTAGAGTAAAATGCATTTTGGTTAAATCGTATTAAAGAGAGAGAGAGAGAGTGAGTCTCGCGTATGGAGCGTTGCAGCTTTAACCCGATGCCCTTTGACCTTCAGGGACCTTGAAACGCTCTTGTAAGCAACGAAATTAATACACGCTTTCGCCGCGTCCCTATTTGTTTTCTCTTTTCTTTCTTTCTTTTTTTGTTTATTTCAAGTTCCCTTTCCTCTTCTTCCTTCACCACCCACTTTTCTTTTTTCTTAAGGAACCAAGCCGCGTGTCTCGCTGTATTTGTCGTTTCTGCGTCTGCGGAGCGAAAGTAATTTCAAGCCGCCAATTTCTTTCTCGGTTGACAAAAAACAACGTCCTCCTCCTTTTGCTTTTTTTTTTCTTCCTACCCCGAGGATAGCGGCTCCTGATTTGCCATGTGCACACGAAACAGAGCATGGGTAAGGAGCTTTTCAATAGAAATGGAAGAGAATTGTAAAAATCCCCTCTTCTCATTCCGATGAGTGTTTTACATTTGTGTTATTTGTTCGTTTTCTATCTCCTCCTATGGGCCCTCCAAATTAAAAGGAAAAAGGATGGCGAGAGGAGGGGGAGGATAAAAGAATCTTGGAGCAGCGCCACAAACGGAGATTTTGTGTTATTCTTTCCTTGTCCACTCTTTGTTTAAGAAGAAATCACCTAGTGCACCGTTGTTTGTTAGTTTTCGACATAATCTTCGGTTGCTTGCTGGACTCGGAGGAATTAAAGCAAGTGGAGAGAAGAAGCTAGTACACGTAAAGGCACGGATGCATGTATTTCGTAGAAAGATAGAGGATATATCCATTTACACTCATAAATTATCTTCATTGACCCTGTTGGTAGGAGACCATTTTATGCAAATCGAACTACGAGGTTATGCTATTACCGTTAGACGGCCACATTGTATAAAAAGGGAAGGGTTGTGCTGAGGAATGAACATCAACGTGAATGGACAGACTATAAACATGAAATGCATGTTCGCGAGCAATCGTCGTTAAGGTTTATAAAGAATGGATCACCAGATAAAAAAAACTGGGTGGTGTCCACCGCTACAAGGTACTTGAGTTCAGAGGAGACTTCCTCGATACATCCAACAGAAGGGCAGTAGTAGCCAAATTATAGCTCACCTTAATCGGGGATCGTCTTTGACGGTATAACACAAGCAAGAAGGTTTGTTCGTAAGCATTTGCTATCTGTATTAATCGAACAATAAAAAAATGTCTCCAAATCGCAGAGGAATACGAGAATTGGACAGGAAAGGAGTGGAAAAGGGCAGTGTGTTCGACGAGACCCGTTTCTAGGAGAACACTCCAACCAAATGGAGTCAAACATTGTTATGATTTGTCGTATGCTTTCGTGAAATTTTTTGTGCTCTTTGATTCGTGTGGAGCAACATCTAATTGGCCATTGGTATTTCATTATCGTCGCATACAATGCCCTTCCGATGGGGCAATGCTCTATGCCACAACGTTTCCATTATATGCTGATGAGGGTATTGACTATAAATATGAGATCTTTCAATCCATAATTAAGATGGTGGTTTTGAAAGCTGGACTGAGCTAGAAGATACAAGCCGAAACCTTGGTGGAACAAGCGCATCTTGAAATTATGGAATTCAAGAAAACAACCCTATAAGGATTATGGAACCACCTTAAAAAGGATATTAACACAGGCAACTAAATTAAAATAGTGCAATAAAGGTTACAAATTCGAAGTACGCTCTGCTAAACGATTGCAGGCCTACGATTCCAAAGATCTTTGATTTGTAGGATCGAAAGGGGGAATCCGGCCATGGGGCCGAATTGACGCAATAGATGAAGTCCACGTATTGAGTACTAAATTGACTACTGAGTGAGTGTATATTGGGAATGAATTCTGTACTTTCTAAGTAAAACGTTTCCGAGGGGGAAAATGCGGGCCATGCTTTCTGAGCAACCTTCGTTCAAAAACGAGAGGAATTTCGTCACGAAGACCATTGTTCCTCTCCAACTCCCCCGGCCAACCTTATTCTCAGCTGAGTTGATGGAAACGCCCTTGGTAAATGTTAAGCTGTTTGTGTTTTTTCATGACACCATCTAAAAAGACAACGGAGAAAGAAAAAGATGAATTCTTTGAGAGCATTTTTTGCTGTGCACAAGAGGTCTGATGAGGTTAGTAAGTTAAAGGGGGAAAAGGATACTTTGGGGGTGTCAAGGAGAGATAAGAACGTTTTTACAAGGAGTCTCGTTGTGGTTGTTATCTCCATGAGACGCCGACAATTGGCCTTCACTCGTGTTCCAAATCAATCAATAAATAAAGGAGGGAAGAGGTGGTGGTGAGGGAAACCACCGTCGCGGGGACCACGGAAGAAAAAAAAGCCGATGGAGAAATTGGCTGGTGAGGGTGCTTTTCACCGACTCCTCCTGGCTCCCCTCTTCAGCCCAAAGTGACAGATCCAAGGGGTCTGCTGACAAGAAGGATGGAGCGCCAAGGTGGTGGTGGGGAAAGCTATTTAGGAACCCTCGCTTTCGCACTGTACAAACACCGCTCCCCCCCCCCCACCTCATCCCCGGCCTAACTCTCTTCTTCCTCCTCGGTCTCCGACTGAAGGGGTTACGGATGGAGAGGAAAAGAAAGAAGAATGAATGTGCGTTGAGGGGGGTGGGGACAAATCATCGCTCGATGATGAATGACACGGAACAATAAATCCATTCGGTGACAATGTGCTTTGTGACAGGCGTGGAAGGAGAGGCTAAAGACGAAGGCCTCCGAGGAAGTATAAAACCGTGTGTCCTTGTAGACGGAGCTTTCCTTAAAGACGCCCTCTTCTTTAGTGTCATCGTCAAAGAATATTCTCCCAGGGTAAGCTTTCCATAACTCTTGAAGAGCAGGTATGTGTACTTGAAAAAAACAAAAACGCCTTGTTTTGTTTTGTACGTAGTCGCGCATGCACGAGGAGATGGATTGCATTTTGGGCATTTCTCAAGTTTAGACGGGCATCTTTCTGCAGATCAATTGTCGTCCCGTCGGGTCACTGGTTCGAGAGGGGTCGTCGAGGTCGGAGCCGTTTTCGATTTTTCGCCAGTTCACAGAAGATCAACAGCGAAGAAGAGGCGCTAGGGGGGCGTTGCCTGTGATTTATTGAAAAGGGCGTTCGTCTCTTTTCCAGATGCCATTTCATTTGCGCTTCCCAAACGATACACAATGGAGTCGAGTTTATTAGAGGCCGTTTGCTATTAGATTTGTACGTGTAGTTGGGTATAACTCGTCCTTACGAGAAGAAAGTGGAGGCGCGATTGGGGCGGAGGCGAAGGCTCGAAACGGCGGTCCTGTTTTGACATTTGGCATTCCATCGCTTGAATTATTTAGCGGAAGTCATTACAAGGAAGAGAGGAGGTGGGGAGGAGAGGAAAATAATAATTTTTGTCGGTGCCGTTGCAAACAAGCGATTCGCCAGCGCAACCGATTTCGGGAACAAACTTATCTGGCGCGTTCAGAGGAAACAGAAAATGGGGTGCGAAGAGGTCGAAGGGGTCGAGGCGCCCGTTTGCATTGCTGTTGATTTGATTTGGCTATAAACGAGAAGTGTAAAAGCGATACGTAAAGTTGTAAATGGGATAAATATCCAGGATGCGGATGAGAGCGCCTAAGCGAGGGCAAAGGGCGCCATGTTTTATTTATATGGAGCGCGATAATGCGAGATTTGGTTCTCTCCTAGTTTTGGGAAGCGCTCGTCATCATCCATTGGCATTAAGGGCCGAGTCAACGACGCCCCAATGTCGACATCTGTCGGCGGAAAGTGGAATCTTTTACTGCAGCCAATTCGGAGGAGATTTGTGTCCTGTTCTTTGCTGCTGGGAAGCTGATGTGCCGCGCGGTGAAGTCCAACGGCGAGGGGATGCTTTTGTACTTTTGTACGGCTCGAAAGATTGGTTTGTCGTCGAGAGTTCATTGTTCGAATCCCTTCGAGAATGGAAATCAATGCGCTTGTTCAATTAAGTCGCAATTAAATCCTCAACGGAAAATCGAAAAAGGTGCGCTGCCGAGGGGGTTGCGGGAGAAAAGGGCTTCCGGTGGAGTTAATGGATTTCAAGGGGGGAAATGAAAAGAGAGAGGCGAAATTAAAGGGATAAATGTATCGATCGAGAAGGTCGCCCTGAATTATGCTTGATTGACGAATCAACCGAAACGGGATACTCGCACTTTTGTCTGCTGCTCTTGTGCAATGTAGAGCCTGAAATTCAAGTGGAAACTCCCAGTGCTCTCTCTCTCTCTCTCTCTTCTCCTCCTCCTTTCCCTGTTCTAGCAATGGGCGAGTGTTAATTGATTTCAGGATTCGGATGATTCGTTCGCGAGCTCATTTACATATGGGTGAATGACGTGTACACAAAGGGGGAGAAGAGGATTTAACTCCATTAACACGGATCGAACAACGGGTGCGTAATAACAGTTATCCAATCCTACGTTAATCGTGTTCGATTCGTACTCGCAAACGCCACTTTCTTGAACCCAAATTTTATGGATGCCCAGTAGGCAGTGAACGATATAATAAAGTCAACAGAGCTATGGATTGTTGTTATTGTTGTTTCGGAGACGAGGCGTCATCCACGTAGAATAGTGTAGTGGTGGTGGTGGTGGTATTTGTTTATGGGTCGATGGTTAAGATGGTTTATGGTTTTGCGAGAATCGATGGTCGACCCGATGGATTCGATCAGATAATATTCTCATCTATGAATTACCAATCAAGCCCTCGTATTATTAAAATGAATGCGAGATAACGGCGCATCTAAATTAAATCAACAAGCCCAGAGTTTATCGGCGAGGAGAGGGCGCGTAATTAATTGGCTAATCGAACTATCGATTCGATTATGATTGACTTAAATTGCTCGTTAAAATGGGATCTCGATGGTTAGGCGGAGGAGCGTACAAGGAGGGTGCCACTTGAGGCGCCCATAACCTGCGATAGCAAGGAGTACTCGGGAGTGCGTTCGTTGCTGGTTTCTTCCTTTTTCTGGTGTTCCTATTGATCAAAGTCTTGATGGGGGGGGGGGGCCGGGGAAGGGGGGAAAAAAGAAAAATCAGGATACGGAGGAGGGAGGGAGGGAAGGAGGCTGAAGCGCCGTGTTTTCCGACGGAACCAGTGATCGGTTTCCGTCACAATGAACCCAATGACTCGGGGATCAGTCGGTGATTGCAACGCTCACGCGACCATCGCTCTTGCGCTCCACTGCATTCGTACAGGGATAGAAAACGATGGAAAGGGCAAGGAAAGAAAGCACACAGAGAAGGGAAATGACCTGGCTGCTTCGCTCGATGATGATGATGATGGTGGTGGGGTGGTAGGCTAAGGGAACCAATGGGAGATCGACCCGTGCTCGTGCATAGCGCCATCTGGTTATCTGGTGAAAGCAGAGACCGTAATTCAAGTGCAGCTCCTGACAAGAATGAAATATAGAGAATCAGAGTCTTTGTATAGGAAGCGAACAAACGACTCTTTTACCCCCTCAGTCCTTCATTTCCTCTCTTTCTAACAACTCTGTCTAGCACATACAGGCCTATGCGGTAGCTGGAATTTAGCTTTGTTGCTACGTAGTCTATATGCATTGGCCTCCCTTTAATTTATTGTTTGCTTTGGTTTTATGAAAACACTTTCTCTTCTTCCTGTGTCGGGCCGGTTCGACTATGCTGGCGAACTCAATTGCTGTGAATTAATCAGCAGTAGCCAACATTGCAGAAAATGGGGTCCATTAAATTATGCATTGGGCGAATTAATTACAAACATTTACCTTAGCTCACTCTACGCGCTTGTGTCTGTGTGCTGAAAATTGCGTCGGGGGAGGGGAGAAGTGCCTCCTGTACCTTCCGCCGGTGTTTAAACAAGGAATTTAAAATACGCGTTCCTTATTGATTTCGTATGGGGAAGACGAGAGGTCTCATTATTAGTATTCAGTTCATAAATTAGCGTTACCCACTTTAATGACTGTAATCATTACTTATTAGAGTTTAATAACTGTTTACGTTACTGATTCTGAGGATGCTTTTCGTTCTATTTTTTTTTTTTTAACGTTTCTCTCGTTTTGAACGCCTTCATCCTCATCTCATTTATCCCTCCTTTCCTCCCCCTCGAAGCAAAAGAAGAAGAAATGGAAAGTGAATGAGAGAGGAAACGAAAGGACGCCCCCCCCCCCTCCCCCCCATCTTTATGATTTCCGGGGCGACGCGGGCGACAGCGTCTAATTCGGTCGGAGAAAGACCTTCCTCCAGGAGCGGATTCTGCGCGCCCGGAACTGATTCATTAGGTTCGCTTCCGGTCTGCCTGAAGGAGATCCTCCTCGGAGTACGATGTCGATTTTTCCTTGACAAAAGGATGGCGGAGGGATTGCTCTCTATTGTTGGCGAAACGAAGCCTCCTTCCTGTCGTGTGTCGAGTATTGCGAGTCGTCGGTGATAACCCGTGAAATCCTATGAGCAAATGTTTATTTGTTTGTTTGTTTGCGCGAAATGACCTTAAACCGGAACCAAGGTCCGCGATAGATTGTCATCCAGCTTCCTACTGAGGTGAACCGGATATCGCGTCGCAACGTCGGTCACGTGATTCGCCGCTTCCAGGGCATAGGCGTTGTGCGGCTCGGTCTGCGCCTGTATATCTGAGCATAACATTGAGTTGTAGAGAATATTGCGGCTGATATCCCGTCCATGTCGAGCTCTTCGTTTAATGCGTCTTCTTCTTCATCGCTGGCTAGGGCGTAGGCTTTCTACTTTTTTGAAGTTCTCGAGCCCACCTAGTCGTGAGTTCGAATCCCGCCGTGGGCATGGATGTTTGTTTGTCCCGGGCTGCTTACAGATATAACTTGTGTAAAAGGCGCAAAATGACCTTAGTAGTCGACGCCAAAAATTCTAATAAACCAATAATGCGTTTTCCCGCGAGGAAGCGCTGTTTTTTTTTTCAGAAAGAAACTCAAAAATATCCAGTTTTTAATTTTCTACACGACGTTTCACATTAGCCAACACCCCCGTGCAATGCTTCAGTCTGCAGTTGTTTACTTGAACATCTTTCAGAAAACCTTTTTTTTGTGTACAGGATGAGTCGCGCTTAGAAGGAGACCCACTTTAGTTAGATAGAATGTTTTGAAAAAGTTGACCTGTATTTAAAGCGAATGGATTATTCGTCCTCCAGTTGACTGCTCTATCGATCTGGATTTCTACCTGTTAAATTTCGCTGCAATAAACCTGTTGTTGATGTCTCGTACATTATTAACCATATCTATCTCTACATTCGCTTAGTTTGCAGTAATTGCTGTAAACTGAAATCTGTTCTATTATTTTGAGAAATGATGAACATTGTTTACTTTGCTTCCGTTCTCAAAGAATTTTAAAATTTACTTTGCTTGCTAATTGTAATAGAATGAGATTTTTTTCCCTTTTTAATACTTTTCAGTCATGGAATAAGTTTGTAAAAAAATGTACTTGTAAGTTTAAATGTTTGTATTTTGAAGGATTGTTAAAGAAACATATTTTGACTATGGAAACGTGTTATTTATAATTACTGTTTCTGTAATTTTTACATTTATTACCCCATTGGCTATATTTTAATAAACAATAATAATTATTTATTTATTATATATCAAATTACATTTTGTTATTTTCTAACATGATAAACTAAAAACATGATCAAAATACTAAGGATTCCCCGAAGCCTAATTGGCTTGTATGGGGAGGGGGGGGGGGAGCTAGAATTTTATTTTACAGTTTACTACGTTATTTCAACAAAGATTAATACTAGAATTGCTTTTTTGATCGTTCTAAAGGTAGTCAGCGACTGTATCCATCTTGGCAGGGCAGTCGATTAAATAAAGCTGGAATATAAAAGTCTCTTTCTCTACATCCATAGTGATTGAAGTCTTTTGGTATACAGTATAGGTTTTGACGTCTTAAGTTATATATCGACTCTTTCTTATTTAGAGATTCAGTTTTAAAGAAGTTTATCACCATGGTTTTATATTCAAATAAGTCATCTAATTTAAGCAGTTTGAGTCGTCTGTATATTTGATCAACATATAGATTTTTTAAAGTATAAATAACTGTAACTCTAGGAGAATTGGGCTGCTATGTTCTTTTCGAATCCTATGACTCTTTTCCTCCTTTATAATCTCTTATTATTCTTAAGATTATTTATGGTCTTGTTATTTGGTACTCCTATCCTAATCAACGGAGTTTCTTCGCGCTATATTATGTCGTTCGTATGCATTGCTTCATTTGGATAAGGCTTTCGATCTTATATCTATCTCTAAGAATTTTCTTTTTAATTTTTATGGTAAGATCCTATCAGGCACTGCCAATTTGGGTAAATTTAAGGACTTTTGTGTAATCCGTAATTGTAGGATATCGAGAACTCGCCACCAATTAGATACGAGGCAAATTAATCTAGGTAGAGTGGATCCTTTCTCTAAATTAATTTCTAATCATAAGTTTTTTTTTTATTAATCAGCCCTTTCCCAGTATTTATTACGAACGTAAATCATTTTTTAACTAAGCATGATTACCAATCATTTTGTGAGTTCTCGTCCTGTTTTGGGCTATCATATTTTTGGTTCATTTCATTTCCTTGACTCAGCTTTTGCGTTGTTTCTGTTAATTTAAATGTGTGGTCTCATTAACCCCATTTTGGGCTTCGGCCTGTTGGAGGGCAACAAAGAGCTTTGCCCACCGCCATTATTCCGCTTTGAGCTTTTGCTCTTTGGGGAACAACACGGGACTTTACCTCCCAGATTTTCTGGTTGGTTATTCCCTGTTGTTGTTATATTATTCAGAGTATAATATTACTCCTTTTTCTGGTCTGATTCGGCCTAGCTTTTTGGCCTTGATTTTACTTTTATTCTTTTCCTTATTAGTTTACTTTATATGTATCACTAATCCCGTTTTGGGATTCGGCCTGTTGGGGGGCAACATTGGGCTTCATCCTCCGGTTTATCTGGCGGATTGTTCCCCTGCTGTTGTTACATTATTATTATTATTATTATTATTATTATTATTATTATTATTATTATTATTTATAAAAAATAATAATTAGAAAAATTCAGTGACGTCATTGTTATCAGAGTTTCAATAGTGCCTCACCCTATAGAACATTTTCGTATAACAAGTTTCTATGCCTCCTTTACCACTGGCAAAAGGATAAAAGTACACTATTGATTTCCGGTACGTTATGAACTTCTTATAAATGAGAAGATTTGCGCCCGTGTGGTCGTGTCAGAAATGCCTTTGACTAATCAAGATAAAGATTTCGCTTTGGGTTAAAAGGTGTACCTCTTGAAAACTGACTCGGTAATAACTTGGATTCCCGGAGGGGATTACCTCGAGATTTCCTTTCTTTCAAGTACTCGATTAGAGTGAGAGTCAAAAACTAGAAAGCTTCTGGGTTCTCTTAGCAGACAGATCTTTCTTTTTAGTGTCTCTTGTTTGTTTCTCTCTTAGGTTTTTTTTTTATTATTTTATTTCCATTCGTTTATTGTACAGACTGGATTGCATCGAGATTTCAAGGGATAAGACGATGATTATTCAGACGATTGCCGAAAAAGTTGCATTTAATATGGAAGCACTGGTGAAGGAGAGCGATTTGTGGTTGGTGAGGGGGGGTTATGCTGTTGCGTTTGCTTATTTAAGTTCGATCGAACGACGATGATTTGTCACTGATGCTAATCTTCTTCCGCTCGCTCAGGATGCCATTATCCATTTGGAGGATTTAATATCCGGTGAGATTTTGAGTCCTAAAAAGAAATTTTTTTATTTTCTTTCTTCTTAAAGACGCGCACAGACACACATCCACCTGTCTCTCTCTCTCTCTCTCTCTCTCTTTCTCTCTCTTTCTTTCTTTATTTTTTTCTTTAACCTTACCTCGACCTCTCCTCCACGTCTTTCGTATTCTCACGATTGCTCTGTCGACATTTTTCTTTTCTTTTTTACCTCCCGAGTGATTCCCTCCCGTGGATTTGTTATTAGATGAACCCAGGACAGTGCTCTGCGGATCTCCCCCTCCCCTAAGATGCAATTCGACCTCGACACCTGCTCGCGTTCCCACAATTCCTCAAGAGCACTTCATGCTCCACTCCCTCTTTCATCATTGTTGCATTGCTTACGCTTCTCCTCCATTTGCCTTCCTCTTCCTTTCACTTTCAGGATGGTGTAGGAAATATGACGTGTAGAGGAAGAAGTGTGTGTTGTTGGTTGTAGTCGCAGCAAATATGAAAGAGATTTGTCACTACTCTTGAGATTTGTAGAATGAAAATAAAATTGAAAAAGAAAATTCAAGAAATAGATTTTCCCCCTACGAGCTTCGTTCTGCAGAAGCGCACAATTAAACAAGGGGAAAGTATTTTTGGAGACCACACGAACGCTAGAGTAATGACCCATCAGAGAGAAGAGGCTGTTATGGGCTCTTGAGTTTTGGGATACCTCCAGTGCTGTCGAGGACAAAGGACCTTGGTGGATAATGACTGTTTCCTCCAAACCTTTGGTTTGAAAAATTTATATTCAAGAACCCTCCAACAAATCATAAACCCCCAATATAGTGAAGTCCCATTTTGTTAGAGAATTCCCCATAGTTGACCATCTTCTAAGTGAGGTGCAATGTAAAAACAATAAGAAGATTTACGTGAATGCTTACTGAAATGGTAGGCTCAATTAAAACAGTGAGATCCAATAACTTTATTTTGAAATAGATCGCACAATTCACTTTAAGATTAAAAAAAAAAACAAACTAAGTATCGACTGTGAACCATGCCACTAGCGAACCTGTTTCTAATGAGCATAGTTTTAAAGGCCGTCTTAAGATCGGTCATGTTAACGGAAAAGTGAATCCTTTGTTCTTTTTAACAAAGAATAGCAAAGATAAGCTGAGGAGAACGCAGCTCCTTGAGATGAAAAGGAGAAACCTTTGTGCTTAATGACGAATTGAGAAGAGACTTTTGTGGTTCTTTCACGGAATGTCTGCCTATTGAAGAGCTATTCTCTCTCTCTCTGTGTGTGTGTGTGTGTGTGTGTGTGTGTCCTCTGTAAGTGAAGTGCCAAAGAAAGGCGAAATGGGACGTTCGTTTCATAGGGGGTGGACTCTTGAACGCCTTTTCGTTTGCTCGCTTTTGATGCGATGAATCTTGCTCGGCTTGTGGCCTTTCTTGAATTGTTGTTGCAAATGGCAAACTCGTCGTCTGCGCAAATCGTCTAAAGGAGAGATCGCCGTAGCCCCAAATTCAAAAATGAGATTAATAAAGCGAATGAAGAGCTTCCTTGCTTGCGGAAAGAGAAAACGGGGATAATGGTCCCGTGACGTCGATAGGTTTCTCGCCCTAATAATTTCCCTTCGCTCATCCATTTCCTTTCCGTGGAAGGAAGGAGAGCACCGCCTTCTGCCATTTACGGGAAAGCGTCCCGAAGTGTTCGTGTAACCTCCTGACGACGACGATGACGACAGCAGTGTATTAAAATGGCGGGCCACGCAGCAGGAGATGGGTAGATAACTCCCACGACGACGCCTTCTGTCTTCCGTGAAACTTCCTTTGACGGTGTTTGGGTGATTAACGTTTCCGAGGCGAATTCTTCGCAGCCCAGATCCTCAAGGAAATAGTCTCCGTGGGCCGATTATCAAATGGCATCAGCTAGTGACGGTTGCTGTCAGCGCCATGGAAAATTCTTTCGGGTAAGTTGGGCTTCCCGCCACTACTTAGGCGTTAACGAAGGAAGTTTTGTCGTTTTAAAAACCGAGTTGCCGTTGACAACGCAGTACAAGTGGATAATTCGACCGAACACTGATTGTGATAGGGCCCAGGCGCTCCATCCGTTACAGCCGTATCCTTCAACCCTAGGGTTCTGAAATTACTATTAACCAGATGGGCAAACATTTGCATAAGTTAAATGAACAGATGTATTTGTGTGAATGAAGGCGAAATGTTGTCTCGAGTTACCAGCAACTTGTATGGAGATATGCCCCGTGGACGTGAACGTTCCGAATTCCAGCGGGTCATTTGTTGAACGCCTACATACGGAGAAATTGCAGCTAATAGACGTCTGAAGAGATGGCGAGCAATTAGAGCAAAAAAAAAAGTCCTGGAATCCTGAAGCGTGCGTCGACGTTATGGACAATTCGGTCCTACTAGTAACGAACATTATTATGGAAATGACATTAAAGTCTCTTCCAACACGATCGAGCTCCCAGCCACACAGGTCGATTTCTTGAAAATAAGCTAGAATAGTTCGAGTGGCATCCTCAGTGTCTTCATTTTAATTCCATAGAATTCCTCTGAGAAAGAAAATCGACACACAACGACCGTCTTCGCTATTCTCATGTGTGGCAGCAGCTTTTGCAGGACAAATGACAAGACGCTTCTGCCGAGAAGTCCGAGGAATGTTTTCACCTAGCCGCCTTTCCGCTCTCACTATAAGGAAAAGGTAGACCGAGCTGTCACCATCCGAAAACACATTTTGTGGAATCCGAATACTTTAGATTAATGGTTTTATTGTTGTGATCAATGAAATTGGACTCCGTGATCCTATGGCGTGACAATTGCGCTTTTTCTTTCTCTTGTAGATGATGTAAGCAGACCTCGTGGTACTTAGCAAGTTGTCTTGTCGCGAAAGAAACTTTTCTGGTCTTCTCATCGTCGTTATGTTTGAAATGCACTCAAGACGCTCTGCTTTGGCCGGGATTGTCAGAAGCGGTTCGTTCTGGTTGAGAAGGGAAATAAAAAAGGGGGCGGCGAAAAATAGGTTGCTTAAGTTTCCTAAAGGGAAAAAGTTTTTAAATGGGAGCCAGTAGAGAGAGGAGAAAAGTGCAATCTGTCTTGCGTTAGAAAGGAAGAAAAATGCAGCCACAAGTTTGCAACCGCTACTTCCTCCTCTTTTTTCCTCCTCCTCCTTCTCATTTCCCTGCAACCCCTCCGTGTCGGCATTTTTATCTAAAGCAGAGACTTTGCTAGAAATTTTTCCTCTCTCTCTCTCTCTCTCTCTCTCTCTCTCTCTCTCTCTCTCTTCTAATTCTTCTTCTTCTTCTCTTGGATGAAATGAGATTTAAGCAGACGATGAAATTCTCGTGAAAATGCCTCCGTCGCATTAAGGGCTTCACGACCCTAAACAATTGCTCTCACTCGTCCGAGTGGAAAAGGCGCTCGCATTCGTACCACGCACGCACGCATACTCATCTGCACATGCGCACCGCACAGAACACAACTTTCTCGCTCTTTCTCGAAGCTCTCGTTCTTAGTTTTCGCTTTTGCCTTCTTTCTTCTTTTGCTCACGTGACATAAAGGTGAGGTTAATCCTCGCCGCGCCACCTCGTTCCTCCTCCTTTCAGGTGCGCCGCTTCATGGTTGAGTAGAGGAAATGAGGCGGGGGATGGGGGGAGGACGAGCAATTAGCAGTCGCACGTAACATCCGTGTCACTCGTTACGGGTCACGTGACGCGCTCTAAATGCGTGGGCGTGTGCATCACATTTTTTATTTCCTTCATCCTTTCACTTCTTTGCTGCTTGTGTTGAGAGAGAGAAAGAGAGAGAGAGAGAGAGAGAGAGAGAGAGAGAGAGAGAGAGCGGTCGATTCTGGCCTCTGCGCTATCTCCTCTTGGATAAGGTGTGTCACTTCGGGTCTCTTCCGTCGCCATGAGTTTTCTTCTTATTTTAAACGAGGGTCTAGGGCTTCTAGCCTTTTACACCTTGTCATCCGCGCGAGTATACGGTGGACTTGTTCCGTCAGACTAAATGTGGAGCTCATCCAGAAACTCTTCGACTCGCAACGTTTGGCATTTTTTGATTTTTTTTTTGGTCCCGAGGTTGCATCGCGCGGGTAACCCTGCTGGTTGGTCCGGCAAAGTCCATAAGCTGAAATGGAAGAAACTCAAAATGGTAGATATAAGACGTCGTCAGCCGTTTCGATTTCTCTAAGGTGGGCTAACTTCAGGATTTTCAGGAAATCGTGTCCTTATTTTAGTTGGACCTATTTTTTTCATTAAATGTAACGGCAAAAGTAAACATTTTTATAAAGTTAATGATTATTACATGTGCATCCTCCCCCCCCCCCTCCAAACGGCCACTCGAACGGCGTCTATGCGCTATTCAAGTTCCTCACTCACTCTCTTCAGCATGTCCGTCGTTATAATTCTTACTTCTGCTGTAGTTCGGGTTTTTAACTCGTTCACGGATGGACCAATCACAGTATCTTTCGCATATTCCCGAAAGAAAAGGTCACATGGCATTATGTTTGTGGACCGGGAGGATGGCAGGCAGTGTTCTGGTTCCCACAATGGCCTATCCAACATTGGGTTAGATTTTGTTCAAAACACGGCGGACTTCAACACTGTCTTGGGATTCAGTTGAAACCACAGAACCTTCCCTTCACGCTATAGGAAGACTGACATGTTGTGTTTAACTCTCAAAAATATGGCGAACTGCAACAGGGACATTCTTTTGTGGGCACCCATTATTCTTTTGATTGACTTTTCCATTTGTTGATCTAAGGAAGTTCCAGAAACGCTTTAAAACAGTTTTTCTTTTTTTTAAAAAAAACTTGCTACGGCTTGGACATTTTTCACTTTGAAGCTGTGAAATTTATAGCCATGCAGATGGGAACATGTAAAGGCATTGCTAGGGAGCGCGTTCTTTTGAGTTCTTGCGTTTTCGAGGACATTTTTCAGTGGTGAACAACAGACTGGTAAATGCGTTCGCACGTCAATTAAATAATTTTCATTTTCGCAAAGAAAACCATGTCTTTTTATCTATCTAAGCTATCTCAGCCCAGTATTGGTGGAGGAGGACAAGACGATCGGACGAATTTGAGAGTGTATGGGGGGAGGGGGGAGGAGGTGGAAGGAAGAAGTGTTCGTCGATGGATGGAGCCGAGTAGCGTTGTCATTTTCCAGCGGACGAAATGCTGAGAGATTCCTCCGGAAAATTGGATTAATGGGAGGGGGGAGGGGGAGGGACGTGGGTAGATGGGTTGATTTTTGAGGTTTTCAGGCATCGAGCAGGAAATTTCTCAAGGAAAAAAAAAAAGAGAGAGAGAAAGACGACAACGTTATCGGTGTCTCTTTCTCTCTTCTTTCTTATTTCTTTTCTTTCCTCCCATTCTGACATAACGTTTTATGGAGCTTTTTTTCTTTGTTCATTTGATTTTTCCTGAAGTTAAAGCAGGAAACGAGAGAGAGAGAGAGAGAGAGAGAGAGAGAGAGAGAGAGAGAGAGAGATTACTTTGCGTGATGGTTAAGTAGTGAAATAAACGAAGAGGATAAAGGGAAGGATTGTTGTGAGGGGGTTTTAAAGATAAATAAAAGACATAAATCGTTCGCTCTCCTTGAAGGGGATTCTTTTTCTATTTTTATTCTTTTAAGAAAAAGAAATGGCCAGCGATACTTTTTTTCTGGTCTAATTCTCTTGCCGCTGTAGAAAAAGAATTTTATTTTTTTTTGTTCAAGGGAAGATAATAAATAGCCGTGTGTAGTGAGGGCTTCCAATCGATAGAGCTGATCGAAATTTTGAAAGAAAGACGACGAACAGAAAAGAGGAACAAGATAGGAGGAAGGAGAGGTGGGGGGGGGGGGGTAAAAAAGGAAATTTCTTCCGATTGTTCCTTTGGAACTCCCACTCCTGTAATAAGGAAAAAGAGAGAAACGATCTTTGGTGGGGTAAAGATGGAGTTAACTTCGATTTGGAGACGATACATTAAAAAAATAATGCTAGATCTGGGATAGCGTAATTGTCTTAAGGAGAGCGTCCCGCTCCACGATTAATGCCATTTAACGGCCCTTTTTAAATATAACCGAATTTCTTTACATGTCGGGTCGGTGAACAAGAAACTCCATCTATCTTGTAAACAGAAATTAACTCTCCTTTAGTTGTTGTTTTTTTAACCAATTGTTATTTAATTAAACTTTTCAATTGGAAATGTTGTATCAGAAAAGGAAGGACGGAAGGCGAGGAGAATTTCTTACAAGGCTTCGAGACTAGCTTGGGGCTTCTGTAAATCTGTTGATGGAGAGGTAGAAGAAAACCGACATTTTCTCGTGGCCCTCTTCCTCAACCATTTTTTTTTAAAATTATGCAGGTATTTCAAAATATGCAGGTATTTGGATAGTGCGCATACGCGGCTCTGCACGTTTTAATTATCTTGCTGTGAGCCTGCTACAATCTAGAACAGTGTTAATTAAATCTCACGGGGCACAGTTACAGTTCTACGGATATTTATATGATGATGATGATGATCTAATAAGAGTACATTTTCTTAGATTAACACAAACAAAACAAATTTTATATAAGATAATAATTAAACAATTTTTAGAATATTTTAATTACTTCACTATTTATGAAAATTTTCGCGGCACACCTCTTGTTTGAAAAATCGCTGATTTAGAAAGTAGTGTGTAACCTTTGATGTCTGACTTCTCCTAGAAATGGAAAAACTTTTTCTTCATATTGCTGAAGTCAGATCGGGTTCCGCATAAAGATCGGATAAGTGCGACTTCACCCGCTCATACAGTCTAGACATGAGCCCATCACACTACCTAAAAAAACGAGACTGCTTTTCTTTTAGGAGTAGGGTAACTATTAACACATTAAAAAGGAGACTTCTTAGAAGGTTCTTAGTGGACTTCGTGAAAAAAATTAGGTTTTTTTATGATCCAGGAGGTGTGTGATCTTTTCTTTGGGTACTTATGGACGAGTTAGCAGTTTGCTTGTTTAGATCGAGGAGAGGAAAGCGGAACAGAATCCCGCCAAAACCCCCAGGTACAACTCCTTCCCCCCCCCCCCCGGTAAAAACAAACAAACAAACAAACAACAAAAAAAAGAACAGGACAAAAGCACAAACTCAAACAAATGAAGCCTTAATTTTTATATCATTTTTTAAATAATTTGTAGATCATTTTTTATCGAATTATCTGAACAAATTTTTTTTTATCTGAATATATTAAAGTCCCCCCCCCCTTATTTGGAGGGTCTTTTTTATTTTTTTTTTCTAATTAATTAATTGGGATCGCGTTGTACATGAAATTTTTTGATGTTATAATTTAAATTTATAATGTATTAAGAAATAACCTAAATCAATATGCAGGGTGATTCAGAATTCATTGTATAAACTTGTAGGGAGTTAGTATGGGTGATTATAAGCAAAAAAATAGTTGATATGACCATGGGTCCGAATTTGAACGCTAACGAGATATGAACAGAAATAAAAATGCCGCCACCAAGATCAACATGTTAATAACTCAGGTTCTGCATCGCCTAGAACAATGAATTTTAGAGGAATAATGGGGTACATAAAACTGTGTATACCGTTAAAATTTAATCGAATTCCAACGAGTTACACAGTTAAAATTGTAACACGCGCTGGTTAGTACTCACGTGTGAGCACTGTTACGATGTTGAATGCGTAATTCTGAAACTGCTTGTTGGAATTCGATCAAATTTTAACAGTTTACACAGTTTTACGTACACTATTATTCCTCGAAAGTTCATTAACCTAGGCTTTACAGAACCCAAGTTATTAACTTGATCTTGGTGGGGGCATTTTTATTTCTGTTTGCATTTTTATTTTTAATTGGATGCAACTGAAGCTGAGACAGGGTATAGTGGGACCCGATGAAGAGCTGGTAGCCAGAATTGCCGTAGCTGCGGGCCAGATTTGCGAAGAACCAGGAACGTTTGAACGTGTACGTCAGTCCATGCGGCGACGTTGTGAAGCATGCATTCATGCCAAAGGGAGTCAATTTGAACACTTATTGTAAAACACTTGCATGTTTCATAAAAAACAATTGTACGGTATGCAATGTGCTTTTGTTCTTTTTATTACATGATTGACCATGATTTTGACGTGTTCCAAAAGCACGGATTAAGTGACATATAACGTCTATGCGATGTCCAACATTTTTTATCTCAAAAACAATGCCCAGAGAAAAGAACGAAAGAGGGAAATGTTCCTTAGACTTGATCCCCCCCCCCAAGTTTGTACACGTTATTCGAGAACACCCTGTATACATAAGTATGAAAAAACTATATTTTTCTCCGAGCGAAGCCGGATACTTCAGCTAGTAAATGTATCAATGTATCTCTGTTTCACAGCTAAAGCTCTTCCTTGGAATGTTTACAAGATTTTATTAAAATGTCGACAGCAATTCACCAATGTATTGTGAAGCGTCCGTCCATTCATTTCGTTAAGAAATACAGTGCTATGACCAATTCATTATCTGAATTATTTTTAGATTAGCTATGTAAGACCATGTGCTGGAATGTAAAATATTTCCGAATATACGAAAAATTCCTGTAATAAGAACAATAACTAGATTAAAAAAATTATTAACCCTCCCCCCTTCCAATCCAAGGAATAAACTTCAATAAATTTCCAGATACTCGATAAGAATGGTCTAAAAATTATAAAAAAATGATATAAAAATTCAAGCTTCATTTAGAGATTATGTCCTCTTTTATGTTTTTATTTTGGGGGTTTTTGTACTCGGTTTTTTTTCCCTTCCTCGCTTTTTAAGACTGGGGGTTTTGTCCTGCCCTCAAGCGGAACTGAGTAAGATGATGTTTGAGAGAGGAGGGCGAGAGATGTTTTTTTTTTTTAAGAAAAGGGGGATGGGATGATAAATTTGACGTTGGGGGGGGGGGGGGGCTAGCGTCGAGCTATGTTTTGGGCTCACGTTCTTCATGGCGTCGAGCTGATGTTCATTTTGTAAAACGTTTTTGTTCAATTGCTTTTTTTTTTTGTTTCGTTTTTTTGTCCTGAAATGTAATTTCTATAATATTCTGTAATAATTTAGCGTAGACAAACTGAATGGCGAAGAAGCCGCTATGGCGTTTTCTGGAGAGTCAAGAAGACAGGGGGAGGGGGGGGGGGGGCGAATCTTTGAAATTGGGGGTAGTTTTTTTCCTTTTTCTCTCGCTTTTGTTTGTTTTCGCATCGCCATGATGAAAAGCTGTCCTCTGCCTCAGAATGTTTGCGAGAGAGGAGATGAATAAATAAAAAAGGTTCGCCTCCTGGAATCCTATTTGAATTCTTTCTTCTTTCTTTTCTTTTTCTTTTATCTCTGCTGCTGTGACGACGATCCTCTGTGATTTCCTGTCTTAATATCGCAGAAAAAGCAATCTCGCTGTCCATTAGATGAGAAATAAAAGGAAGGGAAGGGAAGGGGAGGAGGGGAGAGGGATAAAACTTTTTATTATTATTATGGTTGTTGTTATTGTTTCTCGTGTATTAAGTTGAAGACGAGAAGGAAATCGATAGGGAGAACTGCGAGTGTATGCGATTGACGTGCGTTGTAATAGGGCCTCCTCCATAATTAATAGGCCGTCCACAATCGATAACGGATCGATCGGCTGGTTTGAGATTTGCGCTTTAATCGAAGAGGTGCGATTTATCTTGGCGACAACGCTACAACAGACGACAATAGCAACAACTGTCGCCGTTTTATTGGGTTAATCGGTTCGAATTTGAATTTTTAAGAATATCCGTTGACGTATGCGATTAATTTTAGCCCCCCTTTGGATTGGTAATTGGCGGCGATTAATTGGTCATCGATTAGCCGTCAATTGAGATGACACTAGGGAATTGAAATTTCTCCAACGGGCGATGACTGGGAAATGACAAGTAGGCACTTTGATTTTTATTTATTATTATTCTATTCAATTCTACTGTAGAGAAGTCGCGTTGTCGTTCCTTTACACATGCAGCTGCTCTTTATAAGAAATGCGACAGATGATGAACTCGACGTCGACGTGTACTGCTGAAATTAAAAAAAGAAGGGGGTAAAGTTCGATAGTGGGTTTAATGACATTCTATCCTGACCTTCATATTTTTGTGTTTTTTTAACTTAAAAAATGTGTTTGCCAGGAGTCGAATCTTTTTAATAACTGAAAAAAGGAAAAAATTCTTTTTTTTTTTAAATGAAAGCTGGAATTTAAGTTTATCTGTAGGATCAATCGAAAAGATGTTAGCGCTTATAGTGGATGGACACGTTCTTATTAATTATCCAAAAAATCATGTTATTATCAGGGTGAGTCAAAAGTCTCTTATCCCCTTCTTATCTTGGATACTAATGTAGTTAGGAAAATTCCAATACAGAATGGAAACTTGAGGGTGCTTTATCCGATAGAGCACCTTTCATCATCTCAGATATGCAAATTAGGACACATCGAAATTCTATCTCGAAAACCGTAAGAGATACACAACAAAATTCCAATTGCACATTTGTCCAACAGCAAATTACAAACAAAACAAAAAAATAGTTCACCAAAATCCGATGAGCGGATCACCCACAATCCTCATTGCAAACTCTGCAACAGGACAAATGGCTCTTCTACTTACAAACACTCATCTGATACAAAGTGTTTCCATCAATCATCCAGATAGTGTTCAATGTGATGTCCACTTGCACCATAGCATAATTCCGCACGACATTTCAACGATGCCTGGTTGTTGCATGATAATTTTGCCTCCCCTCACCAAAGCAGAGGACCATGTTGACCATTTCCTGGTTAGTGTACTGTACCGACACCACCTAGAGATAAGGCCAGAGCGTCAAAACGTCATATATTGTTATATTATCATACGAAATCATAATTTAGGGCTTATTATAGGTAGAAAAGCGATTAAAGATGACTTTTTATGATGATGTAACAATGTATGACGTTTCCGCGCTCAGGCCTTATCTTTAGGTGGTGTTGACTGTGCCATCTTGCTTTGGTCTGATTTTTTCTCAGCTTCAACATGCCTTCCTTTTTATACCAATTGCGCAGGAAGGTGACTTTATGGTAAATTGTGTCACTTTCCAGAACAGGATGAGGATGGTACATGAAATAATTTGCATGCTTGGCAAATAGTATTCAGAAGAAAAAATACACTCGGTGGTTACTTCCGAGACTTGAACCCAGGATACCTAACCTAACCTAACCTAACCTAACCTAACCTAACCTAACCTAACCTAACGGTAAAGCGAACTTTGAGGAAAAGACCCCTGAGTCAGTGACTCGCACAAAATCAATCCGCAAAAATAATTCATAGAAGGAAAAAAATGTTTCTTTTTTATAAATAAAGAATTCGAAGAAAAACATGTTTTTAGAAAGAACTGAATTACGGAATGAGAATTTTCTTCATGCCGAGAGTCATTGAAGACCACTACTCTTTCAGACTCGTTTACTCTGAATATCTTTGCGCATACCTATAATATTATCGTGTTTTTTTTTAAGAAAATTTGTCAAATTAATTTATGATTTTAAAAATCTGAGTATTCTTTGAGGAATCCTGTCTACTCCATCAATGGCCACGATGGAGCCGAGATCAATCGTGACAGCAGCAGCAGCAGCAGAGTTGTGAAATGGCCTGCTTTATGAAGTAGCTATGGACGCAGTAGAAGTTCACTTTAAAAATTGCAAAAGTGGCTGCGAAGATTCTGGAAGGGAGAGGTTAAAAAGAAAGAAAATGGATGTTGACGCGTGTGCAAATGGATTGGCACGGCTGTTGGTCTAAAGGACACGACAAAAGGAGTCGAGGAAAAAGGTGAATAAGTTGCACTTCTCTTTCCTTATCTCTCTTCTTATTTTTCTCCTCCTTACTCCCTTACGCTCTTAGGGAACCTCGGCTTTTATCCCACTTTTCTTTGGTTCGCCTTCATCTGTCATGCGCAGGGTGGCCCTTCAATCGGATGCAGGCCCCTAATGAAAGCCGCGGTGGTCGTTGACGCGCATGCGCACTCTTCGAACGCTCTCCCTGCGGATCGTTGACGTCACTGAGGGTCCTCTCAAAGGCGTCCCGAACAAACCCGTGCGCTCGCCATTAAAGATTAATCTCCCTTTTCACCGGCTCTTTGACGACGCCCTCCCACCCTCGCGCATTCCCTTTAGGATGGCCGCCCCCCCCCCTTCCCCCCGAGACGAGGTCATGAGGCCCTGAAAACAGTCCCTAACCTCGTTTTAGACTTCCTAATCAGTGACTGGAATGTGGTGTTGCGTAAGCGTGCGGCGCATTTGCCTTTGCTACCTACTAACAACGATGGCGCCCTTGGAACTTTCCGTGTATCTTCTTTGCGAAGGGTTTCCTTTTTATGTTTGTTTTATTAGAATGTTAGATGAGGTTCCTATTTAAAGGGAAGTTTTCCTTCTTTGCCTTCTCGGGGTAGAAGAGGAGGGGCAATCGAACCCTCGACCTTCGCCAAACCGGAGACATTCTCGATATCGATCTATTCATTTCGGTCGTCGGCTTGACTAGATACGGGCAGAAATTGCGGGCAAATAATGTGTTTTCGTTTCTTCCCCCCAGTCTCCTGTCTCCCCCTCCCTGCTCCTCCTCTGTACCCGTCCATTTTTGAAAAGATAAACTTTGCATTCGGAAAGAATTTTATTTGCATTTATTCCGCTACTTTAATGCCTGGTTCCGTGCGTCGACCACTTTTTGAAATTGGGAATCTCCGAAACGGAAAAAAATAAAGGGTGGTGGGCATGAGGGGCGGTCGACTGAGGAGTATCTACGGTTGCGTGATTTATCGTTATAAGGCGCTTGCCTGGGAAACATCTGGCTTTGAAGTGGAGATTTATTAATATTTTATGTTCCCCCTTTTTCGGAAAATTTTCGAGTCATTCTTGCGTGGCTCCTCTGCATTTTAAAGGTTCGGCGGGAAAATGAAAGGGCAGACCGCGCTGCCTTTATGCTCTTGAAACGTTTATTTATGGCTTACGGCGGGGGAGGGGGGGGAGGAGTTAAGGGTTGATATCCTCTTTCTGTATTAATGACGAGAGTCGCCTAAGGTAGGAATGCGAAGGAGAGGGGGATGATATTGGATGATGTATATCTGTATGCATATAGGGATGCACATGGACATGCGCTCATACGTATGTCCACCTCCTCGAGCGGGTCTCCACCTGGGGTCCTTTGAATCGCCATCGTCGTCTTCAAAAGCCCTTTCCGCCGGTGCTACCATAACTCACTTCCGGTTTTGTCAGATCGGCCTCGCTCGCCCGCCAATAACTCTTCCGGATCCCTTTTGGGAAAGCGTTTTCAGCTGCTTTGGAAACGGAAATGAAAAGTGGGGTTCGGGTTTGATTCAGAATGAAACTGCGTTAGAAGGTGGCGATTCATTCGAGAGGGGGAAACGAGCGTCTTCCGGTCTGCGGTTCACAGCACTTTGTGACGACGTCGATCGGATGACTTGTCGCGCACCAGCCCAATAGAATATCGGCTCTTTTAATAAAAGGAGACTCCATACATCACGACAAATTAAAATCCGTGGAGAATAGACGTGATACGCGTTGGTCACGTGGTGGCCGTTAATCTGCCCTCGAGTCACTACCGTTATCATCGGAAGCGATTCCGGTGATGGAGTGAAAAGAGCTGGGTGCGACATAACGGTGGTTTGAATCCCACTCTGCCCCCCCCCCCCCTTCTCTCTCTTAATTTTCTGTCACATATAGGAGTCGATGATAGCGGCCATAAACAACAACGTTAGGACGTGACAACGGCTTAGGGTATCCGTTGATTAAAAAAAAAAAAAAAAGAATTCATTCTGTTAGGTGTCGAACCCCCGACCCGTGCAGCATAAAGGGGCGTGCGCTTTGACATTGCTCGTTTCTGCAATGCTTGGTTTGTCCCAATCAACACTGGAGTGCGCAGTCGACCCTCTTATGACAACATCATAATCGCCGGGCACGCACGCTCAGTCCATAATCTAAATGCACAGTTCCGGGGGCTGACCGCGGCGATGGACGAAGGTGAGTCGGTTGTTAATCGCATTTATTAGACCAACTCATTTTAATGATCAAACTCAACACGGTGCGGCGATAAATCACCGGTGGTCTGTTTGTTTGTTTTTCATGTTAATTTATAAGTTAATGCGTCACTCGCGATGCGCGCCGAGCAAATGGGGGTTGCGAGTGGTGGCGTTGTTAACGCGGTCTGTGGCGCTGGCCTTATGCGAACGGGGATTATCACCTTGTTTCCTTTAACGATCCTCCTTGGTAGTGAGGGCTCCAATTAAATCCTATGGAAACGCGTCGTTACTAATGTCATAAAAATGGCGTTCTCTCTATCTACCCTTCTCTCTTTATCTCTCTGTCGGTTGTTAGGACAGTCTATCAGATTGCATCTCCTCTACAAAAGGAAATTCGCCTTTAGCACCAGTTTTTGATGCGTTGTGCACATCTAGGGATCACGTGACGGCAAGTCATGATGGTGGAATGCGCTCGTTGAATTTCTTCCGTTTTTCGTTTCTATCGGTTCGCCTATCCACCTGATTTCGAGGTGAGCCAACCAACACAAGGTGGCTCTAAGAGAAATAGTTCTTTTTTTTTCTTTTAGAGAAAGAGGGCGGGCGAAGAATGGATAGTGCGACAGGCCACCCCAGTGACGAAGATTTACAACTGGCCTCCAGCTGGAGATAATGCACGGAATTGGTTTTTAAAGTAGAAAACATAATAATATTTTTGCATTTAATATTTTTTTTGTTTTTTTTGTTTGCACCCAGCTCTTTTTTTTTTTTTTGTTTTTGCTGCCTTCCCAACACCCCCCGCCTTTCCTCTCCGCTCGATTTCTCATGAGTTTTGAGTCTCCTCCGCTGTGGCTTGTGTGGTCCGTTACGTCATCAATTTGGCATTCCTCTTTTAATTTTCCAAGAGTTTGCTCGGCAATCTCCGTGGTAGGGAGAAACACCGCTGCCGTAGACATTTGGATTGGCTTTTAGGTGGACGTTAATGACCAGGGATTCTTCAATGAATGTGGCGCTGTATTTTAGAAGTGGGTTGGCGCGGGCAGCGTTATTCGAGTTGACAGGAGGAAGGTGCGGAACTTTAAGAACGTGAGGACCTTTTATTTGCCATTGTGCGGAGACTAGGAATTCATTTTTGAAAGAATTTAATTTTAATGCGTTTCCTTTTGACTCTGGGATTAGTGTTTGGACGGCAAATGGAAATTGTGTTTCCTAGGTGACCTTTTCGTGACTCATGTTGGACCCTCGAGGGCGGAAAGAAGAAATACTAGATGGAAGGATGGAAGGAAGAAAAGGAGGAAGAGCGCTATGTGTAATTCAACTGTCGAGCCGGAGCTAATAAATTCGTTTTCGGAGAGAAATGGAGGGGGCTTTTCCGGATTGCGCCTTGTCGTGGCTAGACTGTAACGTGACTTTTCCGCTAAACACGCTTTTGACCTTTTCCCTCCGTCGAGGACCTCTCATTTTCATCTGCTTACCAGATAGTTGGCTTAGGTTAGTGTGGATTCTAGAATCTCTTGGAATGAATTTCGTTGCCATGATGAGCAGGCATTAGACCCATGTTCACGGCATAACTGTGGATATACTGTATGTAAGAGTGTGTGTGTGTTGCTTTTACTTATTTTTTTCTCCTTTTCGGCCGGTCTGTTCACCGTGGATAGTGCGTAAGAGGAAGTGGTAGCTAATGAGACCATTGTTGAAGAGGTTGCCATGGCGCCCGTCCGAGCAAGAATGCTTTTCTTGTGCCATCTTCCTCAGAGTGAGTACACATTTGTCATTCTGCGTCGTGATTGGTTGGCATCGCCTTCCTTCGATTTTTGCATTCCAGATAGAAAGGGCGAGTCAAGGAAAGGGCTTGGAATGAGTAAATAGTGCATCTTCTCTCCCTTCCCCTTCCATTGCTACAAAAAATGCGATGGGGAGGATGCATATGGGGGGAAATGGAACAAGAGTTGCTAAATTAACGAGGGGGGGGGGGAAGATTAGTTCTAATTGAACTGTTATGGGTTAGAATGGTAGAGGCGGGGGGGGGGGGGGCGAGGGTTACGGCGATAGATGGGTGAGGTTGGGAGGGGAAAACCAATTTTTGGGTAAATATTTACACGTAGCCTGGGAATATTCACATAGGCTGACAGGTGGCGTTCACGATGTCTTCCTAATTGGCCCCGCAGCTTGGCAGAAAAAGCAACGAGGAGAAGGAGGGAAGGGGGTTGATTTAACTTTGAATCAGGACTAGAATATCTCTATGTTAAGAAAATCCATACTCTGGGTCTAGTATTTGCTGTAAATTACTTTTAAAGGGATAAGGTATCTGTAACTAAGTAATATGCGATATTATTTATTATCGCTGACACGTTTCGTAATAACTACATCTTCAAAGCAATGGTTGATGCTAATCTTTTGGACAAATAATTAGGTTAAAATTATAAAATATAACGGAAAGACAAGAAAATTTAACGAGTTTTTTGAAACTAATTCTTTGTCCACAACATTATTGCTCTGAAGACGTAGTTATTACCAAACGCGTCAGCGATAATAAATATCACGTATTGCTCAAATAGAAATATCTTATTCTGTTTATAAGATACTAGCAGAGGCACCCGGCGTTGCCCGGGATAATTCCAGTTGCAGGTAAACAGAATAACCTCAAGAAATTAAATAACAACTCATATTGGTTTTCGGTAATTCTACAATTTCTTGGTGTAGACGAAGCTCCCGTTGTTTAAGACGACCGAATAATTGTTTGTCTTCATTCATTTCTTCGGTGGCATTTCGATGGATTTGAATTAACATGTATCCTTCGAACATAATACAGTAGGCTTGTTGACTTGAAGAGTTGAGTTCATGTATGCATTGTTATCGGTTATGTCGACAACTGTCGCCCGAGCGAAGGGACTGCTTCCTCTATCGCTAGTGTACAGAGGTTGAGTCAAAAGTAGTGGCCAACTCGGGAGGGGGGGGGGGGTTAGAGTTTGACGAATTCTGGGCGAAGACTATTTACCATTTATCGCAGTTTATTAAGAGAAAAGAGTGGGGAGAAACATCAGTACGAATTTGAATGCCATAGACATTGTGCCACCTGCATCAGCCAGTGTAAAAGTATGGCAGAAAAATTGATGATACGCGGGCTCCTTCGTCACTGTTGGAAAAAGAGGACCAGTGTGCGAGCAGCAGGCGCCAAAATTTGCAGGTTGAAGGTCGGGGTGTGGCCAATGAACGGATAGCACGACGGTGGTTCTCCCGCTTTTCGTCTGGAGACATAGGCCTGGAAGATGCGCCAAGGAGCGGAAGACCCAAAGAAGTGGACGACGCAGCCCTACGGCAACAAGTAGAAGCCAACCCAGGCAGCACCACCCGTGGACTAGCGGCGGACGTCGGGACATCACAATCGAGTGTGGTTCGACATCCGCACGCCATGGGAAAGGCCAAAAGGAGCTGACGATTTGTGCCCCTCGAGCTGACGCCCGCGCAAGCACAACAACGGGTGTTGTCAACTGCTGGAAAAAATCGAGGTTCTGCCACATCCAGCATATAGTCCCGACCTGGCACCTTCCGGCTACCATCTCTTCCGGTCCATGGCGCACTTCCTGCGTGGACGGCGCTTCGCCAATGAAACCAGGATGAAATCTCCCTATCTTTACGCGATCAACTTTAAAGCTCTAGATTAGGAAAGTACGGCAAACCTTTTCCGCGCCGCCCGCAGCTGCTGATTGGTAGAACGGCTGTCACGTGAGTTTCTCAGCCATTGTTGGCCCAAACGCAGCGATAGATACCATTGAAATGCATGTGCAAGATGCAATTTAGATTAAATTTTTAATGAAATATCCGTTGATTGATCCTAAATTTTAATCCGAATAAGCAAAATTTCATTATCTTTCAAACTATGCTCCTTGGAGGTTAATAAATTCGTTAAAATATCCGAAGAAGTAATAAGAAGCAATTACGTTTATATTATATATAACTTTACCGAATGTTATAGAAATGTTGCAATGTGCAATTCTCAGACGATCAGAAAATATAATTTTTTGTTGAATCTAGTTCTTTTTAAGAAAATACAATTCAATATAACAAGGTTAAATGTGAAATGTGGAGGCAAAACTAGAAATAAAACGTCCATGTTATTTTCATTTTATTTTAGCGAAGTTAATTATCACTCATCATTAAACTTGAATATAACGTATGAAATTGAATAACGAAAATTTGCTATTCGGGTGAAAAAAAAATATAGAAAATTTTAACTATAAGTCAATATTATAAACCTCCATAAATGAATAAATTTCAAATACATTGCATGTGTAGTCATTTTTTTGTAATCAAACGGATAGTTTTTCCAAATTATAATTTTTAAAATTTTCTATCAAAATATAATTATCAAAGTAATTTTTATATTTAAATCAAAAACTTAAATTTAATAGTTCCTATTTTATTAAATTAGATTTGATATTTTTTATAATTATAATTATACTTTTTTAATAATTTAATAATTTTTATAATTTAATAAAATTAAAATTGGTAACGTGAAATTTTTGATATAAATATAAAAGTTAATTTGATAAAAGTTTATTAAGTTATATTTTAATAAAACTTTATAAAATTATATTTTGATAAATAAAACTACAAAATCTACACAATGTTTTTTAAAATTTATTAATTACATGCAAATCGTTTATTAAGGATAAATAAATAAAGTGAATCTGGTTATCATTAAATTGCCTCAACGTTATCATTATTTATATGGAAAAAATTATAATTGAAAACAAAATTTAAAGAAAAATCAATAGTTACAGAATTTACTGATTGTCAGTCATATTTCCAGACGATAATAATAACAAAATTTGTGAAAAGGATGCATTTAAGCCGAAATTTAGAGGAAGCGTAACTCACTTGATAGGGCCAACTGGGCCAACGGACGAAGTTTGCCGTACTTTCCTAATCTAGAGCTTTAGGTCAACTTCGATTTTTGGCGCCATCTGGTGTCTTGCACGTTTTCTAGCAGTCGCTCCCATAGAGATTGTGTAGGAATTATGTTTTTAAGAAGAATCTTTTTAGTATTTGATTAACAAGAACTTTTTAATCCATTTTAGCTTGGAAGTAAGTTTAAATATGTCAAATAAGGAAACAATTTTCCTAATAAAATCAAAATTATTGTTATCACAGAATTTACAAAAAATAAAAGTTGTCATTCTTGCCCTATTGCTAAGCAACAACAACAATTTGGAGGTCAATGTTTTCAAAAATGCTAGGATGTAGATGCTTAAGATGAATCAAGATTACTCTGTTATTGCAGTGTTTGCAAAGTACGTCTGATTACTTCATTAACATAATAAAATGAGTTGATTGATAACTGGGATTTGATTGAAAGATTAAAAAAAATCAAGGCATGCAAATTTGTTTGATATTATCACAAATTTATTGATCACTATATTCAGCATTCAGCAAATGATGCCTTGGCCTTATGTTTACCTCTTTTCACTATTCATAAATTGTGAACTTTCAAAATGCTTGGCACATATTACGTAGCCTTTACTGTTTAATTCCCCTTCACGACCTCGTAAATCCTCTCTTCGAGAGTTTTGAATCCATTTAGAACATCTAATTTAATTATAAAGTAGGCATTGCAATACGATCAACGTTTATGAGTTGTCAAATGAGCACAATTATTATTATTATTTTTTTTTCGATTTTGAAACGAAACGAAAAACTTATGCCTGCCTAATAACTACAGTAATCACCTTTGTACATCTTTAGGGAATCGAAAAAACGATAGGTTTGGATTATTTTTCCAGGAATTTGAGCAATGAAATGCCGAGCAGTATTGCGTACCAGACGACGGCATTATTTACATTTAGTTTCAACATGCACGCCGTCCGAGGGCGCCACTGAAATTTTCCTGACATGCGACGCATAGGAGTTTTCCATCCTGATTTTTTTCATCCATGGCCAATGTCAGTGAGGTTGAAGACGCCGTGCGTGACTTTTTCGCCCAGAAACCGGAGAAGTGGTTTCGCGAGGGCATCCACCAACTGGCTGATCGTTGGATGAAGGCCATCGAGCATGATGGACTCTACTTTGAAGATTAGCAATGAGTGGTTGCTGTCTGGTGATCGGCCACTACTTTTGACTCAACCTCTGTATTATTTATTAGCTGATATTCCCGGCTGGGGCTCTCTTTTTTATTTATTTATTTATTTATTTATTTATTTATTTATTTTTTGATGAAATTTTGCAATATCTGAATGTGAATTTACAGTTAGAAAGGAATACAATAAAAAGCAAGCTTACAATTAATGGCCCTCTAGCAGTTCTACACGGCTTCGCTCTGTCGGAATGCTGTGTATAGCTGGGTGAGTTTTACGTAGTACTGGAGATAAAAGTGTAGAATAATGTATGTGATTTCGAAAATGACAGGAAATAGAATGAGAATGAAACAATACTCTGATCTGACGTTTCTTCATCCTTGGTTTTGACCGTAGTTCTTCTCTTTCCTCCCAATTAATGCACCTACTCCAACCATCCAAGCACCAATGCAACTGCATCAACTCTGTTGTTGGCTACTTCGTCAGAAATCACACGATTTCGAAAACGGCGCTGAAGTCTTGTTTTGAGGCACGATCGACTTCTCTTTATCAGTTGTTCGATAGGCGGCCTCAATTTCTTCCACGGGGCTTGTTTTAACAATGTTTTAAGGCTAAGCATCATTTTACAAAAAACGACGTCAAAAATCGTTAGGCAAGCGGTTTTGAATTGTTGTTGCACGTTTAAGCATTGAAGCACATGCCGCCACTGAAAAGTCACCTGACCAGAGATCTTATGAAATATATTGAAAGTGTGGTAACGGATAGCGCGACTATACTTCGCTGTCTTACCTAGCCAAATCGTGTAACGTTTTGCTTTCACTATTTAGAATGAAGACTAAAAAATAAAAATCCCGGGGGAGGCCGTGGCCTGGTGGACTTTCACTGAAATACAACGTCTGTGAAGTTAAGCTACATCAGGCACGGCTAGTCACTGGATGGGTGACCCTCCGTGATTTACGATCCTCACGCCCCTCGGCTGCTGTGACCATCATACAGCAGTCGTTAATCCAGGTTCATCCAGGGACCCAACTCGTCGGCTTCTAGCCATACAGGCCCTGGATGGACGTATTGGATTATCAGTACTTATTAAAAAAAATAGATTCTTTTTCATTACAATAAATCGATTTTATGACTCACACTTTAATTCATTATTTTGAAACATTTAAATCTTTTGATGCTTTTTGAAGTCTTCATCTTATTTATAATTTATTCCCCATGCAGCTATGGATCCTGCGCGTCAACAAGGTTGTATACAGGCTCAGTTATGGTCTGCAAAGAACGTTGTGTGGGCATTCTTTCAAATCATCTGCATCCCTTTCTGGCATTACAATAACCTGATGGAGATGCTATGTTTCAACAGGACAATGCGACATTTCACCGCTTTTTGCTTGCATGCAGATGGTTTGATGAACACTCCAGTGAATTCACGACCATGGTTTATCGCAATCGAGCATTTATGGGAACCCCCAGCAGCAACGGCACAAGAACAGTTGTGGGTAGCAAGATGCGTAGGCCAATATCTCACCAGAACGATTCATGGAAATGTGTGAGTGAGATCTTGGTGATAGGCAAACGAGACAGAGTGAATAAAAGTTAATTGAATATTTAATTTTACAATTGAAAATAGATTCAGATTAACAGTTGAAGAATAAATTCCTCGGCATAAGTTTTTAAACATTCAAAACTTCTCTTAATAAAGAATGACAGTGCGAGTTATTAATTTCATGCTTGAAAAATTCGAGACGCACGGAAAGCGTCATGTGCTCGTTTTGGAGGGAGGAAGACGGTAACCTTATTCACCAATGCCAACGGGGCGAGAAGAGAAGCCGGTCGCAGTCCTGTAATATATGAAAAACATACAAGAATGAGTATCTTCATTGAACATCAAGACTCCACTAGAATTAAATATTAATTGAATTCTAGCATACGTTAAATTCCTGACATGAATGGTTTGATTATCCGTTATGGAATACGTTACTTGGAGGGATGTATCCGCTACTTCTGTTCCCAACCGCTGGTTGGAAGCACACAATTGTTGGCTACGGAGATCATGTTTTCGTCTTTAACGTCCTCAATGGCACAAGTGTAGTTTACGGTCTTTTTGTTGTTTCGGGTTAAACCTACTGGTCCACTGCCATTAAGGAAGTATTAGGCTTTTCATAACTTCAGTTCATACAAAAATGAAAGTTTGTGTTCATGCACTTAAAACCTGCTGGAAGTAGTTGATTGGATGGAAAGTTATCATGGACTGTTGTCTTTGTTCCTTCAGCAACACTTTTAGCTGCGAGACGGGATACCCATCCAATCCTTGAACTACGGGATCCCGTGCGGCCCGGCTAGTAGAACGAGTGCTAGAAAAGAAATATCTTGCTTTGAAATATTCATTACTCGAATCTGGTCTTCCCGGTACACATCCATTTTTCTGCGTCTCATCAGCATATTCCTTTGGCTTCGATGAAACTCGAACACTCTCTAACTTTCCTTCTAAATAATTTTTCTGATGTCTCATTCATTGGATATTCAAATTTTGATCTTTGAATGTCCAATGAACACAAGCCATCACATCTGTTGCGTCACGGCTCGTCTCTGCCCTTAATTGGTTTCTTCAGCATTGCGTAACGTGCCCGGATCATTTTACTGCAAAAAGACCTTTTTCGTTTCCCCCCAGAGCGTTGTTTAGCTTTGCTGCAAGGCGCTTCTGTGCTCTTCCCTGCAATGCTTCTGTGCTCTTCCCTAAAACGAACGTTTCGCGCAGACGATTGCTTCAAATTACATGACACGACGTGTTACTGCAGTTTTGAGGGCTCGCGGAGGAGAGACTCGCTATTAACATCACATCTAGGTCTTTCCCATGACTTTTGCCGCGGGTACGGGTACCGTCACTGTCACCGCAAAATAGGAAAGCGCGCCTGATCTGGGCACACAGACATTGCCACTGGATACTGGATGAGTGGAAGAAAGTCGCCTGGCCCGACGAATCGCGGTTCCTACTTTATCATGCGGACGGCAAACTGCGCATCTGGCGCAGACAGCACGAGGCCATGGACCCATCCTGTCAGCGTACAGGCGGGTGGAGGAGTATTGCTGGTCTGGGGTGTCTTCTCTTGGGACACACTGGTCTCTCTGGTATCCGTAGACACATCCCTGTATGTGACACACAACCTGAACATTGTTGCCGATCAAGTGCACCCGTTCATGATGACTGTTTCTCCTGGTGGTGACGGACAGTTTCAGCAGGACAGTGCTCCCTGTCACCGTGCTCGAATGGTCTTGGACTGGTTCGAGGAACATGATGCGGACTTCCACTTGCTTCAGTGGCCAGCTCGGTCAACCCGATCGAGCATTTATGGGATGAAGTGGAGAGAACCATCCGACACCTTCCCACACTACCGTCCAACCTGCACCAATTATAGGACGCTGTGATGCCAGCACGTATTCAGGCAGTTCTCGCCGCTAAAGGAGGCGCAACACGTTATTAGCGGAGTGTCTCTAATAAATTGGGCGTTCAGTGTATACTCCAACAAGCAAATCGTGAGAACTCTCAATCACTGCTTTACCATGGAACCAGCTGGAGTAAAATTTAGCTTCATATCGAGGTTGCTGTTAAATGAATTACTGTTAAATCGTTGGCCCTTAGAAGTAATTTTCCACAGACGAATCGTAATACCTTCTTGTTTGACATTTTGCTTGAGTGCACTTTAAACAGGAAATATGAACGATAAAAAAAGCCTGTCCAGCGAGCTGATTTGGCTGATGAACATAATCAACGTTGATCTATTGTAGGTGAAGCGATTCTCAGGACTTGTCTGTTGGACTATAGGTACCGGGTGATCCAAAAGTGTGTTACATTCCTTCCATTGTTAACGACATTTTCAGTGTTTGCTTTCCAGCAATTCAATGCTTTCATAAGAATCACGAGGCACGCGCAAAACAATGTAAAGGACAATTATTAGTTTCATGAAAAAATGTAACACGCATTTGGATCACCCGGTACTTTATTTGTGGTAAAAAATCTCTCTAACAATACGGTCTTGCAAGAATTACAAAAATCGAGTAAAGAGAATAAATTAGCTATTACTACAACACTATACAAGAACAGATCATAGCCGGATGGAACGAGGTCTGGACGTTGGGGGAGCTATTTAAAGTTTCACATTATGAGGCAGTGGATAGTCGTCGCTATATCAGCGGCAGCGTATGGTCGCGCATTAACATGGAGAAGGAGAACACTTTTGGACATGTGTCTACAACGACAAATTCAGTTTCTCTTTCAGGATGATGCTGCACTTTTGCATGGCTGGCCGTATCTTCTTTCCATTGATCCACGAGCGCAGCGGCCAAATATTCGACCTTCTCGAGGTCTTTCCTTTCACTTTTATAGCTTCCACAGTACTATTCTCTCGCTTTCACTCTTTCCAACCGCAAAACGCTTCTCCTCTCTGGTGTACTTTTCAAACAGTGTTCTGCCGTCTATTGCACATAGTCAGAACTTCCCGCACATAATCAGTATGGCATCCAATCTTGTTCAGTGTCCAGTCAGTTTACTCTTAACTGATCGAATCTCCCCGTTTACATTACGTGCATGCGAGCGATATTGTGCGTTAAAGTTGTACAGCAAGGCGCTGGCGCTGTGTTTTTATTTAAGATCTATCAAGCGCGTTTTATTTATTTGCTACTAGCGAACTGCATCGTGGGAAATCTGGATTTTTTTTAAAGTTTGTATAGCGTAAATCCGCCAAAACTCGGGGCCCCTTGTGGGGCTACGCTGCTGTCAATTGGAATTGTATTCAAAGCCTCCTCTTCCTCCTCCGTTTGCCTTTATCCCCAACCCCCACAACGTCTTGTCTTGGTTTTGTTTTTTTTTTTTTTATCGTGGTCGCATAGACGAAGACAGAGAAAGACAGGAGGGAGAGAGCGTCGAGGCTTTTGTTTTTCCTCTCCTCCTCGGAGGCTTTGCCGATGACATGCTCGTGCAATTGGGCATTTTGTCCTGGGCATTGGTTGCTCGGTTGGTGGGCTCTTTTTGAAATGAAAGTCAGTGCTTAGAGGGTGTCATCTTTATTGTGGGTTGGTCGAGAGGAAGGATAAAAAGATGAGAATGCGATGGGTTTAAAGCTCGCGTATCAAAGTTTTAACGCCACAACGATGTGGCTAGGTGGAGGAGGGTGAAGAGAGCACATTTCACAACTGGATGCTCAGAGCTTGGGGGTAAGGGAAACGATCGACTCACACGCGGCGCTAATCCCACCGCCGTCAAAAGTAAAACTCTAGTGACAAGCAGTGTATTACCTACCTACCTATCGAGGAGGAGGAGGAGGACGGAAGACAGTGCGCTACTCCGCCCCGTTAACTCGTGTTGTCGCATTTCTTTCGCCAAACAGAGGATGACATAAAGGGTTAAGGACACGATTGTGACGAGTGGACTGTGAGGGGATAAAGAACTTGATTGTTGGATGGGTTGGAGATGGGAAAAACAGACGGTCTGAGTGTCTTAACTTCCACCGGGGCGAGAGATTGTGTCTAGACACTTGACGACGATGGTTTGGACATGATCTCCTTAAGAAAGGTTGGCTACTTCTTGCCGATTAAAAGGGAAGGAGAAAAAGGAATCCTTCGGGCATGGCTCGATTGCTTCTTCCCGGGCAAGGCTCGACTTTGAATTTTCTGGCGACATGGAGGACCATACAAGATTTCGTATTAATTTTTAACTTCAATTGGCTAAATGGAGTTCATTTGTTTCAAAATTTCTAATGAGTTAGAGGTGGCTTAGTGACATGTGCAGTACCCGAGGTTCCTTTCAATCTATGCCCTTTTACAGTTTGTTTGTCGTTTTTGTTTTATTTATTTATTTTATCTCTTCTTCCTCCTCCTCCTCCTCCTCCTCCTCCTCCTTTTCTTCCTCCTGCTTTGCTTCTCTCCCGAGGTCCTTGAGCCAAGATTGCCAGTCCGGTCACCATAGTAACAACCGCAGAGAGATTGCGGTCATTGCGGGTCACGTGATCTAGACGTTGCCTTTAGGAACGAGAGATCCGTCCGTGTCCTCTCTCTCTCTCTCTCCTTTTCCTTCCTTCCTTCCTTCCTTCCTTTCCTTTTGCCTCTCGACTTTTAAGAAAACTACCAAACTAATTGATCACTTGGCCACCAGGTGACCCTAATCACGGAGGGGTCTCGGGTGACGTCACATCCACCCCCCCCCTCCTTCGCCCGTCTGATTGGTCAGCGTAGCGGTTGCAAAGGAAAGGAAGGAAGGAAGAAGGAAGGAAGGGAAGATGAAGATCGCTCTTGCCGAGATGGACGCCGCCATCATTGTTTGACAGAGAAAAGGAGAAGGATGGAAAGCGACATTGGGGTAAAGAGATCAAAGGTGGCGCTCTTAATGAAGGGATAAACAAGACCCCCTCCCCACCCGCTTCTCTGCTCTTTTCCACCAGTTGAATAAAATTGGAAGCCAACCAAAACGAGCTACGACAGGGCCTTTTATTGTTTCTTCTCAAATTGCAAATCTGTCGCTGTGGTAGCTGCACTTTGTCGACCTTATTTAGGGCAGGGGTCTCGTTGAATGGGTGGGTTTATGCTCGTGTCGATTGTCCCGTTCCGTTCCATCAAATGTGCGGTGTCGGCTGATTGATTGCGTCCATTGGGTTGTAGGCTCAAGGTGATTGAGTCCATCGATCCGCGCTCAGTTTGAAGAGCATTTCGTTTACACACGATGGCCACAGTATCGCGCCGTGTTTGTCTTTTTATATTTCGTTCTCTCTCTCTCTCTCTCTCTCTCTCTCTCTCTCTCTCTTGTGTGTAAGCAATAACGATGATGAGTTCGTCGCCCGCGTGGGAGGATGGGATCCCGTTAATGGTGAACGAGGCTCGACCCGATGAATCGTTGTCCGGGCGTCATTAATCAAAGGTGCCCCGGTAAAAATGGTGTCCGCCCGGCGTTTTAATTGGTGTTTGCCTTCAGCTGAAAATGAACAGGGAAACCGCTCGCCATTTCGGATTGATCCTTTGCAAGTTTCGAGGGAGTGGCGCGGAAGAGTTCAAAGTGATCAGATGATGGGCTGCGGCCGACTGAACGGTAATCAAAGAGTGAATGATGGCAGTTTTGCATGACGTCTACCAATAAGCGTAGAAATTTGAGAGTGACGCGTGCATGGAGAGTTGTTTTGATTCGATCAATAAAGGCACTGAAAAGAGTGTTCGCTCGTTCGGGTTAATTTGCACGTTGGACAAGATTCAGATGGGGACACTGCTTGAAAGAGGGAAAATTAAAAAGAAATAAACGTCAATAACTTTGCTTCTGAAGTGGAATCGGAGAAAGTGGGCCGATTGATTTCCGCTCGTTCCGTCTAATTAAAAAATAAGTTTGGATGGGAGAAGGTGGAGGAGGAGAAGGTGTGTTTAAAGAAGACGACGGAAAGTTGGAGGAAGAGTAAAAGGTGAGGGCTTTAGAGACTTCACTCTCATCATCTGCCATTTGGGCGAGTGTTTAGCTAATGGGAGTGAGTTTTTTTTTTTCCTCCAAGAGGAAGCCCGTCTATCAACGGAAAAATTTAAAACTTTTTGAATGGCGGGCAGAGTTTGCCCTCTTCTCGTTTGTTCTCTTTTATGAGAGTTTCGTGGCAGACGATGCTCTTATATTGAATTAATGTCGAGGGATCCCATCCTTTTTCATTAGGAAGGAAATTTTCAAAGCTGGTGTCTCATTATCACAAAACTGGTTGGAGGGGAAGTTTCTTCAGTAGTCGGTTGCGTACGTCTCTGATTTTGAATGAATAGGTTTTCACGCACCTTTGATGATAGACGTGTAATAATATCACGTATGCGTTGTCTCCGTGTGCCTTCCCACTGGGAGACTTACGAGGCCGAGCATAGAAATCCAACTCCACTTTCAAGTCTATCGCTAAGGGTACACGTGAAATTCAGTTTTCTATGGGCATTTTCTGATTTTGGCCCATGACTTTTGAAGAGAACCTACGTTAGAAGAGATTCTACATGGAGACGCGGAGACCAACTTCCTTTCCACTTAAAGCAGTGCCGATGGCCTTTAGTCACTTCCCATGTTTCCAAGAATGGTGGTGGAGGCGGCTCATTAAGCTTCTTGACAAGGAGTTGGGCTACCCTGTTTTGTAAGTCGATTACGGCGATTTCTCGTTTCCGCTCCCATTGTGTGCAATCGGGTGGGAATCGGGGAAGGCGTGCGAGCGAAGAGCGTGTTCTCCGTTGGTAGGTAAGGTAGATCGCCATGCACGCACGCGTCTAATTCCCAAATCTGCTCCTGAGACTGGTTAATCGGCTTCTCTTAGAGTGAAGGCAGAGGAAACGAGGAGTTCTTTTCTCCTTTACAGTTTACTGTTTTAAGGAAGGAGAAGGAGGAGGAGGAGGGAAGATTTTGAATTTTCTCGTTGAGCTATGAATATTTCACGGGACTAGAAAAGCTTCGATATCGATGCGGTTGTGGAAAGTGCTCTCCTTAAACTGTCGGTGACACGTTGTCGGAGGCCATGAGATTTGTGCGAGGAAGAATGTTACTGCACATTTCTTGGCCTCAGCACTAGGTTTATGGCGAACTGATTTGAGTCTATAAAGACGAACAGTTTGCACATGCCTATAAAGTCGTGTTCAGGTGATAAAAATCGTAGCTTCCTTGTCGGATTTGTCATTCATTTTTCTCCCTTTGAATTGAAACGATGAATATTAAAAAGAGGAGCTCCATTATGGCGGGAGGCTATGAAGTTCTGAGCACGGATAAAAAAATTCCAACCTAATTTACATTCGTCGATACTCTACATTTTTAATTTTTTTTTTTTAATTTTAATTTTCTTTTTTTTTTTTAATTATTATTTAAATGGCGCCTACTCATCATATTGTCTCTTTCTACGAAAAAAAAAGTAGACGAGGGTTGTGTTTGTGTGCAAAGGAATATAAGTAGGGCCGGGGAAATAAGATGGGGGATTTTTTTTTATTTTCTTTTTTTCTTCATTTCTCACGCAATCTTTTTTTCGGTGATTTCTTTATTTTTTTCTTCCTCTATCTCTTCGACTTTTTTTGTCTTTGATTTTCTCGATGGAAGTCGTCGGTGTGTGTTTGTCGCGTTTCGGTGAAGGGGTGTGCGCCAGAGTAGTTGGGGAGGGGGGGGGTGAGAAACGAAAGGCACATCGCTTAAATGATGGCGGTATACCCCCCACCCACCAAGCTCGATCGATCCAATTGCCAGGTGTCGGTGAAACGTGTCGTGCCATCTACGGAGGGCTTGGGGGGGGGGCGATGGGGAGGAAGAGAGATTGGAGGTGCTAATGACGCATTATAGCTTTGGCTTTGTTTTTTTATTTTCTATTCTCTCTGCTTTTTTTCTTTAAGGAAATGGAGTTGGTCGATGAGGTTGCTCCACTGCATCAAAGCACTCAGACTGGAGCAAGTCAAGGAAGAAAAGACTGTTTCCTGTTTAAAACTTCACTACTGATGACGATGGGAGACTGGTGAATTTGTTGGTGTTGTTGTTTATATTTCTAGTGAACTGTTCATCCAAATTTGATGAAGTTTTTTAAAAATGTTTCAGAATTTCACGTTCTACAACATTGCAATTAGGAATGTTGCTTATTTATTACGGTTAGGAAGATGCAATTTGCATTTGGTCTTATTAGCCCATTGAGGCCCTGACTGATTGGGCCATCCGATGGGTCACCCACCATTGATTTCGGATTAGTCTATATTCGTTTTAGATGCCTATCTTTATTCTTGAGTTATTTGAAGAGGACCAGAAATCCAGCCTGTATAGAGAGCAACGGTCTGTTTTGTAGATCTGTTTTCTGGTGGTCATTTCCTTTAGTCTTGAAGAGACTTCCCGTCACCTATCGAAAGAGATTTGTTCGTTTTCTTTTTTCCTCGAGCGGATTGTGCTCGCGGAGAAAAGAATGAAAGCGAAAACGATGGCCCGGCGAATATTCCGCATTCTGGCGACTTAATTAAGAAAGAAAAGTTATGTGGCGGCGGCGGCGTCCCTTCGCTTATCGATCGTGAAGAGAGAGAGAGAGAGAGAGAGAGAGAGAAAAGTGGCGTTTGGGCAGAAGGTTTTGAAAAGAGGGGGTCGCGTTGGAGAAAATTGTGGCGCTCCAGTGGTGGGGTTTTTGGGGGAGAGGATTCGGTCGAGTGAAGAGGGGAAAACTTTGAACCATCGGCTCGTGGGAAACCGCTTGCCTATGAAAGAGGTCGATGGAGTGGACATGGTGCTGTGGAATTTAATTACTCTCCATGAAATTCATCAATCACTTTTCACGTGAACTCTCTTCTCGTTTGAGCTATTTTCCACCGCCACCAACTTCACTCTTCCTCCCCTTTAGAGTCTCATTACTTACCCCCACCCCCGCCTTTCCACTTTGTGTTCCACGAAACAAAATTTAATTTTCCTCGTATGCAAATTTGGAAGCTGGATCCTCCGAGAAGGAAGCACTGTTTTCTTTTGGAAAAGCGTATCTTGAATAGCGTACAATTTGGACGGCTTATGCTCGAGCGATTCGAATGTACCCCTTTCCCTTCCTCTTCCTTGCAAATGTTGTTTACGCATTCCATTTGTCTTTGTTGTTGTTTTGTTGGTAGACGACTGTCGTAGGGCGTGGATGTAAATGAAAAGTTCGATGGCGTTATTGATGGGAGGTTGCTCTCTCTCTCTCTCTCTCTCCTTTGCGCCGGCGGAATTCGCGGGAGGAATTTAAATCGTCGGACGGCGAAGGGCGACAGTTTCGCCGAGCGTGGGAGGCCGTGAAGAGAAAGAGGCGAAAAGGGAGCAAAAGAGAATTCCCCGAATTGTTAAGCGACGGGCGCTTTTAAACTTATGGCCGGTGAAGAGGCTCCAAATCGGTCGTTTTCCTTCTTTTAAGGGGTCCACAAAGGCTGAGCTCGTCGTTGTCGTTCCGAGATCGAACCAATTACGCTTTCTGAAACGAAAGACAAACATTTCGGAGCGGCGGCGGCGGCGGCTCTTTTCCCTTCTTCATCTTTGTCGTCGTTTGGCAGCCGAGGAATTTGTTGCCGAAATGGGAAGCCATCTAATGACGAGCGAACGAATTAAAGATTTCCCTCCCTCCCTCCCCCGCCCCTCCTCGTTTGTTTATTTATTTTTTAAAATTTAGCGACGAAAGCTGAGAGCTGTGGTCTTTCTTTTGTTCTTTGACGTGATGAGAGAAAAAGGAAGATGATGATTTGGTTAAAATTTTTACACGGGTCATTAAAGGCGGCTCATTACGCGGGTGGAGTGCGCTGTTAAGGACGATGCGAGTTCTCCCTTCTCAACGACGGAATAGCTTTTACAACGAAGAAGAGGCGCTCGTAGCCTAATAGGATACAGGACGTTTTTAGAACGTATTTGGGGGACTTATGCTCTCATTAAACTTTCAATATTTGCTTAAAACGATTCAAACAGGTTGCTGAAAAGTTCACGACGTGATAGTCGAAATATGCGTATTCGTGGTGAAAAAGCGCACCTGTTTGGGTCGTGTTAAGAAGATTATTAGGTAATGTTGTGTTCTTTCTTTGAAAGTTAATTTAGTGTTGTTGTTTTGGGATCGAAACCTTTAAAGAGACAAGTACTCAAGTATGTGTAGTAGCAACAAAGAGTAAGGATGAATGACTGCAGTTTTTTATACCCCTTAAAACAATTGTGTAGGACGATGGGGGCATGGTTTTCTCAATAAAAGGCAGCAATTGGAGATACTTACCTCGCCATTCTAAATAAACGGACAATACCTCCTCAGCTTCAAGAAGACAGTGGCGTTTCAGAAATAAAAGACCAAACGCCGCCTCTCTTGAGATATGCACAGGAAGGTTCAAATGGACCTGTCTGAGTGAAAAATCGCCCGCGATACTGGGTTGAAGATTGAATTGTTAGTCAGACTTGTCTGGTCAGGTGACTTTTCCGTGCAAGGGCCTGTTTTTATCGTTGGCCTCAGACAACCTGCCACTAGTTTGAGATGTTGCTTCCTTGCACGACCCACTTCCCATCCTCCTCTCATCTCCGTCTGCAGCAGGACGATGCCAGTGCAGGGAAGATGCCCACTATAACCGAAACATTGCCCTACCGACAGTCACGCTGGCGATGGGGAAAAGAGGGCTACTCCCACTAAGGTCGAGGCGCCCTTTCACCAATTCATCCCAACATTCATTAGTAGACCTATGGTTTAATAGCTTTTTTTCCCCTTAATTGGCCTCTATCACAACATCGTGATGCTTATGGTGAGCGACTGTGTAATCTTGTAAATGAGACAATAAATAAACTAGCAATCTACGGAAACAATGACCTTTAGGTAAATTTATTATCTCTCAGAGCATTCATATGTTCAAAATGCAATCGTATCATCAGTACTGGTTCTCTACATGCCACCAAATTTGTTTCCAAGTAAGATTAACTTATCTTCTACACAAACTATAACACTGCAGTCTCTGATTATGTAATAGTCTGCATTTTCTCAGGTTATAAGAATTGAAATTAGAATGTCGGTCCTAAAACAGATTTTTTTTTTTCCTCAAAGCTGTTTAGTTAGTTTTAAATATTGTTTTAATTTCAGCCTCTTTTGATATTTACAAAGAGAAGATATACATCTGTTTAGCATTATTCAGTCCTCGTTTTAAAAGAATAATTTTATCGACAGAAACAGCACTATGGGCCCCTTACTCAACGATTAAATGTTCACCTACTGGTTTGTTTAATACCTCACTATATAACCAAGTAGGTTTGAATCCTGCTCGCAATGCATATAACATAGCTCAATTGATTTTATCCCGGGACTTTTATAATTCCATCCGTTTTATTCAATAGGAGATTTCCACTATCGAATATCGTATCCACCTAATTGATCTGAGTGAATCCTCTTCTGTGCTATTAGTAGTTTTACCCGAGAAATGTTGTACACTACCTTATCAAAGTTTTCCTATAGCAGTTAAAAGTTGCTATATGTAAGAATCAACAATATAGTTCGTCATTTGGCTAATTAACGCGCAGCTTATTCAGTCAGATGGAACTCTCTTACAGCGTCCCCAGTCCCCGAGTTGGGCGTTCAGCAGGGTTAGTTCCCAGCAATAATCGAAACTAAGCAACTTCGATCGACCTTTCTTTATGTCACCCTGGCTTAATGCGCTACAAACAAAGAACTACTTATCGGAAACACGAAGTCCGGCTCGTCAAAGTGTTGTGAACGGTCGCAGACTACTTTCACCATGAAGGGCTTCCCACAAACAAACAATCTGGCACAAGAACAAGAACAATTAGGAAGAAATGTCTAGCAAGGGAAGGGTGGGACAGAAAGAAGGCTTGGTTTGTAAGGTTAGTGCGTAAAAGTTGCCCAGTCTTGAAAGCTGTGGCGGAGTTGCAAAAATGCAGCATTAGTCCGACGAATTACAGATGTCATCCTTCGATTGAAGGCACCAATTTCCGGAGGTTCCTCTAAGCACAGAAAACACTGGGAGATCAGATAAGGCCTTCTCTCTAGGAGGTGTTGGCTATATTAACAGGTCGAATCCACCGCACATCGATCACAATTAAAAAATCTACCCACATGGGGGCCTCAAACACGGTGTTACACCAGTTTTGTTTGATTTCACTCCTCTTGCTTTAGTAGCGAATGCTCAACCATTCACTGTTCCTTCCTTGGTTTTGTGAATTGGATTTGGCTCCGTTCATGAGGATATGTACGGAGGGCGAGTCAAATGAAAGTGAGCCAATGCGAATATATGACAAACGGAAGTACTTGATTTAAAAGTAATCTCCATGAGCATTTAGACATTTGTCCCACTGACTAACGAGTCGCGTGGGATTCCCTTCTCATAAAATTCCTTGGGTTGCTGCTTCAAAATGTCTGCAACTGACTCCTTCACGTCATCGTCCGACACGAATCTGGTTCCCTTGAGCTGTTTTTTCACTCGCAAGGCGGGAGGTCGGGACTGTATGGTGGATGTTGCAGCGTTATTCACTTGAACCTTTCCAGTTTTTCCTTAACCACACTAGCGACAAGATGATCCCATTCGTCAATTTTCCAGGTCGTTTGTTCTTTGCGACACGCAGCCGATCCAATGTTTCACAATATCGGAAACGATTGATAGTTTCTCCAGGTTTAGCAAATTGTGTTGGGGGTGATTGCACGGTGGCTTTGGCCCTGTCTTGGATCGTCTGTTGGGAAACGCCTTCAGCTGTCAAAAACCTGACCACACGACGCTGTTCATCTTTTGGAGCGTCCATTATGTGTTCAGCCCAGTGTATGAGAGCATTAAACAACTTTTATCCTCACACCTATGCGTCACTTTGGTAAATGAGTGATGCCTGTGTGCTATGCTCATGCGTCGCAGATAATGGACCGAACCTTTTTGCACGGGATGGGTTGGCTCACTTTCATTTGACTCACCCTCGTAGAAACGTATCGACATCGCGTGTGACCAAAGATTGCCAAAATTTCGTGATCTCTCGCCTCCGCTGTTTTATTTGGTGACAAAAGAAGAGCAGGTGAATCTTTGAATTGTTGTTTGAGTAGCCCGCCATCTCAAAATTCAAAATTTCTGGCCTTTCGTTTCTCTTTACAGAAGAAACTGTAAATAGGACGTGGTGTCTGGTTGCCTTTGAAAACGCCGATCTACGCAGTTCATTAGTGCACCGTGAAGAGGTTATCGACTCGCGATTGTAAGTGTAAATGTGAACGAGTAAGGGCCATTGGGTTGCAGTCGTCTAGTTACCGAGGAGGAAAAGGAGAAGGGTGAGGCGGTGCTTGCGATTGTGCTCGTCGATAAGTTCGTGTCGCCCAGTGGGTTATGAGAGACGGTCATTGGAGTATCTCGTGGGATCGGACTGAAGAAGAAGAAGAAGAAAAGATAAAGAGCTCCTGCTCCTGCAATCACTCGTTTCCTTTGCCCTTCTTCTCTATTGTCCTTTGTCGGTTGACATGGTCGCCACTGCTTTTCCTTCTCTCGATGATCTGGAAAGGATGATGTTTGTGTGAGCTTGCGTGTGTGTGTGTCTGTGTGTGTGTGTATGTGCACGTATGTTTAAAGAGGAGGAGAAGCCTCACGTGTAGGCGAGGGGGATAAAGGGCGTAGAGGGGGAAATTATCGCGGCGCTGGCATGCCGATGCATCTTCCTCATTCCTGCGCGCCTGGCGGAACAAAATGTGACACGCTCACGGCACCGACCGTTGGCTGACCCTGGTGGCCGCTGATCACCGTAAAAGATTACACGGGGTCTGCTCGTTTGGATGGGGGGTAATGGTGCCGGAGTGACTTTTAAAATGATGACGATGATGGAAGGAAGGAAAAGGGAAGAAGAAGAAGAAGAAGAGTGGGGATATGGATGGCGGCGATGGCGACGCGTGACGGACGGCACGAGTGGACCAAGGAATGAGAGAGAGAGAGAGAAGTGGAATTGATTTGAAGGTCAGCGGTGACAATGATGGAGAAACTCAATATAGATGATAATCTACTTTTCTCTTAAAAAGGAGGACGCGGAGCAGACCTCGCAGGAGGGACTCGGCGAACCGTGACGAAACTTTTGCTCGTCAAAGAGGGAAACTTTTGGATGGTGTTATTTGAGTAAGGACAGATGAGCGATCAGCCATGGATACGTAAAAGCACCTCACGAGCGTCGTCGTGTCATCTTCTTTTATCACGAGATACGAATCGCTTAACTCGACGCTCTTCGCCGACGACCTTACATTGACCCATCTGCGGCTGGCTGCCATTAAGTTGGACAGACACTGTCTCCTCCTTTTCACTCTGCCTTAGTTCACGTGGCCCGCTCGTTTAGTGGCGGTGGAGCTCTATTAAGACCAAATAGAAATTTGAAAATGTCAGGACGACATTCTTGTTGATTTCGCGCGCTCATAACAAGAGGAGGAAAAATAAAAAAAACTTTTTTCATTTCTCCCCTTGTATGATTTTTCCAGGCTTTAGCGCTGTGTTTTTTAAAGAGCTCTTCTCCTTTTTCGGCGTCCTGAGAGGATGATTTATGCAATTTTTTTTCCTTCCGCGCTTCTTCCTTTTTTGTTGTCGATTTTTGAGTGAAGGCCGTGATGAACGACGTCTCGCGCTGTCTTCGGGGAACAATGCGTGAAATATGGGAATCCTTTCCCTAACCAACTCCACCAACCTAACTTACCCTGTACGGTGGCCGCCATTTTTCCGACTCCCTCCCGAGAAAAGTGGGAGTGCTCTCTATTTAAGCGTTGATTTATTGTGGGGAAGCCTTTTTTTAAAACGAATTTACGACGTCACTTCCGAGAAGGATTCCATCTCGCTCGCTCTCTCTCTCTCTCTCTCTCTCTCTCTCATTCCTGTTTTAATCGTAAATGGGTGGATGTTTGAGTTGATCGAGAATTTTTGTTAAAAACGTAATTAGGAAGGGGGAGGATGGCTGCTAGTGATGAATGAAATGAACCCTCTCTTGAACAGCGATGGGAGCTATTACTCATTAGCTTTTTAAGAGAAGGTGGTGAACATTTCTAGAGGAAATGGCTCCAATGCCCCAGTTTATCACGGCAGCGGAGGAGTTTTGTGTTGTAAAGTTATCGGAAATTTTGTCTTTTGGCTTTCTTCACGTACAAGATGGAGAAGAGGGTAGGCATAATTTTGTTTAGCATTGCCTTGTTGATATGAAGATCGTTTGCTGGTCGAGAAGGTTCGTTATACACGGGTCGTTGGGAGGACGCGTCCGTCGTCTTATTTTATTCTTGACATCGAATGGCGCAGACTGATGAAGACGAATGACGAATGGGCTGGTGGTGGGGAGGGAGATGGGATTGATTTCGTCACGGACTGGATCTTCTGCATAAATCATTACCCCCTCCCCAACCCCTTCTATCGAGTCTCTCGACAATTCTCTTCTTTCTTGAGTCTGTGGAATTTTCTCTTGCCACATGTCATCGCCCAGCAAAGAGAAAGCAGGAAGTAGAAGTAAATATGTATCGGTAGCATAGGGGGGAGGGCGGAATAAAGTGGAGGTATGGATTTTTTTAACATACACCTCTTGTGTCTCTCTCTCCTTGTGTGTCTGTCTGTCTGTGTGTCTCTCTGTCTGTCTGTCTGTCTGTCTCATTCCGACATTTCACCCGGAGGACGTGAGTTGAAACCAATCAGAAGAGCGATGATGCCGACAGATTCGCTGGAAGAAGAGGGCGCTCTTCTTTCCCGGGGATGACGACGCAGGCGAGTCTGATCACGCACGAGAACCACTTCCGCTTTAAACGGGATAGAGCCGCGAGGAAAGGATAAGGCGGAGGTGGAGGTGGATTCATAAAAAAAAAAAAGGTGAAAGGTTAGGGAAAGGTCGTCGTTGCATTTCAATCGCTGGGAGGGATTATTTTCCAAGTGGGGCCGCTCTCGAGACTCGGATCGATGATACTTCACGAGGTGACGAAATATTTCGCACACACATCCACTTCGACCCAGTGTCTCCCTCCTTTTCGGCGTTTTTTACTTTTTTTTTTAATTTAAAGGTTCGCGGTGTTTTCATGCAAACGAGAAAGGGTCTTTTTTGATGTCGGGAAGGGTCTTAAACGAATTCGTTTGGAAACATTTAATGGCTTTGACGATACTCAGTCGATGTCTTCGCAAGGTGGGCGACGAAGGAATGTGGCTGAGCTTTATTTAAAGAAGGAAGTCCAGTGTTTGTCTTTTGTTTAAGGGGCGCGAAGTCCATTCGTTGTCGTGACGGGAGATACTTTAAACGAAACATCATTGACGACGCTTTAACGTTGCATCCCTTCGGACGGGTGGCCACGATTCGTCTCTGTCGATAGCAGTCCATTCGCTCTAGCCGGTGGCTAAAGCCTGTTTCACATTACCACTTTTGCGAACGAAAATCGGACGACAAAATTTCGCACGGCATTTTCGCAGACATTACATGCGAAACGACCGACTGTCGGTTGCCTGGTGCATACGATGCGAAAATCATGCGTTCAGTTTGATGATCTTTTTCGCATCGGACCGATTCCACCATATGCGATTCCATCTTCTTTTCACTTGTAAATGACGGTATGCTATTAAAGAATTTAATATTCTTTGCCTGCGTAGCAGAATACACCGCCTTGCAAGAATAAACGTTTCTTTCTTAAAATTAATGACGATGATCGAAAATCACGATACCCGTTTATTGCTTGCAAGGCGATGTACGTATTCTGCTACGCAGGCAAAGAATATTAAATTCTTTAATAGCATACCGTCATTTACAAGTGAAAAGAAGATGGAATCGGTCCGATGCGAAAAAGATCATCGAACTAGACGCATGATTTTCGCATCGTATGCACCAGGCAACCGACAGTCGGTCGTTTCGCATGTAATGTGAAAGCTACATCCGGCTGCGAAAATGCCGTACGAAATTTTGTCGTCCGATTTTCGTTCGCAAAAGTGGTAATGTGAAACAGGCTTAAGTGTGGTCGCTTCCGTCGACGATGGCCATTTCCCCCGGTTTTTGAGTAGGATGCGACGGCGCCGAGTTTCCCCGCCGTCGGTGCTTTGAACTGATCCGCGTTATTTGCGTACAAAAGACATGAAGCGGAACAAATCAGAGGGCAATAAGCTGCTTCTTCTTCCCTCTGGGACACGCAGGGGCACCGTATGCTCCTCAGGGGCGTAGCGAAGGGGTAGGGGAGAGGGCTGTTCGCCCCAGGCGGCACCTGTTAAGCGGTGGCATTTTCCGCCGGCTACATTGAAAACAATAGTCGCGTTCACAACCTCTTAACTTTTCTCGCTTTTCTCACTTATCTTGCTTAAGTCACTTTCAGGAAAGCAAAGCCAACAGTCTTTCTCGTGGGCTACGCAGGAAAGCGAAGTCTCAACAGTCACTTTTCTGAAAGCAAGTCAGTACCCACTTTCCCCTCTGCTTTTCTTTCTTTTCTGGCTTTATAGCTACTAACTTCCGGTTTAATGGTAGCCATATTGGATGGCCGCTTCGCTCGATTCGATGGTTGCCCACCGATAAAGCTTGTAATTTAAAGGCGTAAGTATTTAACGTTAGAATTTTTTTTGGTTATAAATTAAGGAATAATAAAACCTTGGAGAACAATAAAAAAACATTTTTCAAAATCAATAAGTCACTTACTATTTTTCAAACAATTTCAGTATGATCATCAGATGCAAAAGTAACAAAAGCAGCAAAAGTGATCTTTTCGCTTCTGCTTTCATTCACAATGAAAACCTATTTTGTTTGCTTTTCAAAAGCAAAGACAAAGTCACCTTCCCATAAGTGAAAGGTATTGAATGCGACTAATGTTTTTCTTTCTGGACAATAGAGGTTTCCTTTTTATAGTAAAGAACTGTTCGATTTGGAGTTGCGTTTAGTAAGTTTGATGTGGACAAAGTTGTGCTCGTGAGTCGATAAACTTTGAACGTGGCTTGATGGTGGGTGTTGCAACAAGTGCGCAAGCATTAGCAAAACACTGCCTTTGTGAAGTGTTCGGGAGCAACTCTTGTTAAGGTTACATCAGACCTGAGGTCGCAGTGCTTGGTTCTTTGACAACCACCCCTTTAAAATTCATTACTCATTACATGAAACAAAAGACTTGTGATCGCCCAAACGATGTTGAAGTTGAGGAAGAGTGCTGCCAGTCTAACAATCGGGCAACAGTACGTCAAATGATAGCCAACCTTAATCAGCCAAACGACGCTTATAGTCTCTCAACGTACAGTTCGCCAACCGCCTGGTGTAGTTGTACACTTTGCCTACTTAACAAAAAGGCCTTTGTTGTCTACAGCGAACAAATATTGGGCAGTAAATGAGAGGAAAAGGGTAATGTAGTCAATCTACTCCACAATCAGTGGATCTTAGTCCAATTTATTTATTTATTTATTTATTTATTTGCTAAAGGGCATCAGGCAGCTTGTATGAGTTCTACCGATTGCGTCGTGGCGTGTGTTGCTTTATTTTCTCCACTGCAATTCTAACCTTTTTTTTTTTGGTGACTCTATGGCGAGTCTGTTTTGTGAGTGCTTAGCGATCCCAATCGTTTTCCCGCAGGGGGTAGAGTAAAAACGGCTTTTTCTTGTAGAGAATGAAGAAGAAGAAAAATTGGGAATCGATTTATTTTTTTTTTTATTCCCGCCTATCTTTTTTTTTTTTTTTTTTGGCTCCCCTTTTCCATTCCCCTCGGTTTGGCCTGGAGGAGGACTTCTTCCCGAAAATGCGAAGAATCTGTTTGCCTTTATGCATGTTTTAAAGTTCTTACTTCCAGTGCAAATGGAATCACTCTAAATATTTTTCATTTCTTGCATATTCCATGTCGACCGGTTTCGTGAAGGCAACAAGTGTCTACATCGCCAAAATGTTTGCATAATGAATGAGGACCCTTTTAGAAAGTTTAGGTTTGTGGGGGAAGGGCAAGGGAACAAATAAGTAGCGTAAAAGCATGCCAAGAACACCGACCCTGCCTTCCTCGATTCGATTGATCTCCATTTGATCAGGTTCCCATTAAACTTTGAGGGATTGTAAACAAGAAACTAAAGAGAAAGTACTGGATTCACTCTCTTCTTTATTCTGCTCTCGAAATAGCGTTTCTCCCCGAAACAAGCTGATATTGTACATGTTACGGGAGGCGCACGGACTCTGTAAATAAGGTGGGGAGCCGCCCTCTTTAAACGTTACGCAGTGGATTTAATTAACTGGGGGTTGAGCCAGCATTATGAGAATCGATAAAATTCATTTCCGTCCTTACCGCTCGTTATATCATTAGCAATTTGGCTTGTCTTGAAGAGAGCCCAGGGCCTTATGCCTTTCGGCTTAAGGATTTGCTGGTAATGTATTCCAGAACGAAAGTACTTTGATGAAGCTTTTGAGCCCGAAGACGAAGCCTTGGCAGTCTGGCTATTTCCACGCAACGCGCATGCGGTTATGTAGCCAAAACTGTCGTCTGGTCCAGCTGGGCGGGACCTTCCAGCAGATGGTATGGCATGGACCTCTTTGTTCCCCCCCCCCACCTTAGCGATTAAAGAGGAGCAGCAATGATTGTGACTTGACGCACACCATTCGAATTTCACCCAGACGCCGATGCTACAAACAAGATGCCTTCTAAAAATCAACTTTGAAGGGAAAACGATGAAAAGATAATTGGCCATTTTGAACGAAACTTCCAGTGATGTGGATGCTTAAGGTTGAGTGTGCATGGCATTGGGACAGTTTGTGGTTATCGTTGTGTTTTTGTAAATTTAGGTGAAACGATTGCGCTTTCGGTCCTTCATGTGTGCGTGTTTCGTCATCAATTCCCTCGAGGTAAACCTGGAGGAGAAGGAAGGGTTCACAGAAAACTGACCTCCTATTCCGATACCCCAGACCGTGAGCGTATGTTTACCTTGTAAAAGTTTCACGTGGCCTACACATGTGCGCATAAACGATTAGCTCGGCCAACGCAAAGCACTCGACAGCAACAGGCACCGCCGGTTGAACACGCGTTCCACTTTAGGCCATAACTTATTGAGTGGGAGCGATGTAAATAACTCATTTGAAAAGCCGCTACTTCCACGTAGTGCTTTTGATTTTGCTACGGGCGAACGGAAGAGGGGGGGGGGGAGGTAGCTGGTTTGTTGCGTATTTTGGAGGTTAAAGGTGGATGAGTGTTTTTGATGGAAACGATGGCGAGAGCGTTTTATAGATCAGCTTTGGTAAGGTTGGTAGCTGTGCAAGAATCGGAGGGTCAAAAAGATGACTCTTTATTTTGGTGGGGGGAAAGAAAGAAGAGATAGGAGGTGGGTTCTTACAACAAAACCAAAACAGGCGGGGGGGGGGGTCTGGAAGGGAGCGTGGTCTCTTCCTTTTTCTTTTTGGAGGCGTCTTCGAAATAGGTTTTTCATGGTCGTCTGAATGGGTTGCAACGCTCCCTTGCCAAACTCTGGCGACAGAGATTTTCTCTTGGAAAGACGAACCGTTGCCACGACGACAGCCCATGCACTGTCTTGGCTGAGGAGGGGTCGTTGGAGGTTGAGGTGCTCCCATTCTACCCTCGAAAGCCGACTGGGAAAAAGTGGGGGCGAGTGCGTGTGTGGCAGGCGCTTATCTGTCGACTGCTGATCCCCCAAGGAAGCCGCTGATTGCTTGCTCATCCCATTCCATCTCTGCTGGTCTATCTCTTCGGTGCACGAGTGTAGGTGACTGCTGTAAACCCATATTAAAAAAAGGAATGAAATAGAGCCACCCTTCGGCGGTGTAATTTTGTGAGTGGGTTGAAGTTGGTCCCGCGAAGCCTAGTCCACTTTTTAAAGGCCTGTCAAGTTAGGTTGTCCCTCTCCCCAGCAAAGAGACTTTCTCTGCGGTTATCTTATTGATTTTGTTCTTTAGATTGTTTTTGAGATAATCAAAAGGCCATTAAGAAAGAAGTGTATCTTAACTTTGGTTGTAGAAGTTTCACATCTGTCGCACTCGCCGTTTGCAAGTTACTCTGTCCAAAGTAAGAAAATCGTGTCGTAACCAATAGAATTTCCGAGTGCAGTTGCTAATTTTTTCAATAATTTTCTAACAATTGAAATCGAAGATTTAATTGGTTAGGCCTAAGTTTTCTTTCCTTGGACAGACTATAATCACGATATAGTTAAGATTGTGTGCTTATGAATGTATAGTGTGTGGTCTTTATTTTAGATGAGTTTGCTTATTTAGCCTAACCATCACGTTTTTCTATTCTTTTCAAGGTACGAGAGTGAATGCAGCCGAAACCGATCAACTGCATGATCTGAACAATTGCGTCCTTTAACGGTAAATGGCAATTTTCCGTCTTTCATAGAGTCGAATAATAATAATAATAATAATAATAATAATAATAATAATAATAATAA